>JAPMOB010242366.1:0-49601 GCA_029875015.1 Lepomis gibbosus
ATAGAAGATAACCGGTTGAGGAGAACAGAGTGACAGATGGTATCAAAGGCTGCACTCAGGTTGAGGAGGATGAGAATGGTGAGTAGTCCAGAATTAGCTGCCAGAAGGAGGTCATTGGTGATTTTGATAAGTGCTGTTTCAGTGCTATGAAGGGGACGGAAGCCGGCCTGGAACTGTTCATACAGATTCATTAGCCTCATTGAATGCAAATATATTTTGCCATCTAGTTATTTTATCCATCAGCAGTTTCTCCTTTGATTTGCCTTATTATATCACCATATTGTAGTATAAGATAGTATATACAATGATTGAGGATTTTATCCATATCACCCACTCCTATACCTGTTTAGGCTAGGGAAAAATTTCTTGCCTGCAGTTACATAAGAAGATTGGTACCACTCCCATGTCTGTGCTATAAAGTCAAAGCTAGAGCTAGGAGTAAATTTGCTTAATCTAGCAGAAAGACAGGAAGCATAAACAGGATGGACATTTTCCCCTTGTTTCCTGTCTTTATGCTAATTTGAATGAAAAACAACAGCAACAACAAAAAACAGCAACAATGCAAATATTATGGTCATCACATCTTTATTAAATGAAATATTAACACCACAAACAGCCCTCTAAAGAACCAGGTTTAATACTTGCAGGGCAACATGCTTTACAGTAGCAGTTATTCTTGAAAAGAAAAGTTTTATGGTCAAGCTTCTATTTTACCTAAAAGAGAGGGACCACATGAATACTTTCACTGAGTGACAGGGTTGATTGAGATGAATTTTAAAGAAACATTTGAAAGACCTTCAGGGGCAAATTATTTTAATACTCGCAGTCAGTGAAATTATAAATAATTTTTATGAGTTAATAATAAATGTAATAAACACTGACATTGTTGTCCAACAGCATATTCTGGAAAAGTAATTCATAGCTGCAGGAAATGGAAACATGTCCAGTGCTTTGAGTTGGTACACAGTACATCTGTGAATAATTCATGAAATATTACAAGACTTTATGTTTGATATTAAGTATTCATTAACTGTTTATGCAAATGGAAGCTTTTTTAATTGTTTAAAAAAATGTACTTTGGCATTATGTTTTTAAGCATTCATTCACTGTTTATGCACAAGTTATAGTTCTACCTCAGGAGAGGTTATGGTTGTTTTTAAATGCATGAATAAAAATAAACAATTAAAACACATCCTCATACATGTTTACAGCTACCTGGCCTCTAGTGTGCCACAAAGCTTTTTATAGTACTCAGAAGTTTTACATGGGGGAGTATTGTGAAATAAAGTGTTGAAAGTGTTATCTAAAGGCAGCATTGGAGTTGATACTTTAGACGCCAGATATTAAGTGTTGAACAGACAAAAGATATAAGCAGCGTTTTTAATTCTAGCTGTTGTTTAACCAGGCAAGTTGACTGAGCACTTATTGGCAGCAACAACAGCCTGAAGCATTAGCTCTGTTGGGGATGAGAGATAAACACACACATGCATATGGCTACTTGAGCACTTTGATGATACTTGATACTTGGGGAAAAGTAAGATCTGGATTCTATGTAAAGTTGCACTATGCAAGCTGTATACTAAAGAGTTGCAATTATTGTCTTTCTTCTCACTTTAGTGTCCTTTGGTGTAGCATTTGGTAAACATGAACATGCTGCATGCACAATACTAATGACATGTCACAGGTACTTTCCAGGTACTGAAGTTCAAATTGTCCTCAACTGGCATTTGTAGCTGTATACTTAAAATTACAGTTGTATTTTTTCGTAGAGCACAACCACAGTAACAATACAAAAGGAAAGTTTATTTATCTACAATAGCAGACAATCAACTAAAAAGCAGAAAGGGCTAACATTAATTATATAAACAAAAACAATGTCATGGTTATAAATTTACTGCAACTGATGGGGAAATTATCATGTAAAAGTGGGTGAGGTGCTATCACAAGCATGCTATAATCAACAACATGCTTTGCTCAAGGGGCTCTTAAACGCAGCAGCAGAGTTCAGTTAGGCTGTGCTTACACTCGCGGAGTGAAGGTGTGGAAGTCTGTTAAGGTGATCCTGCTAAAAATTCTCTGCATAGGTAAATAAATCTAAAATAAAGAGTAATAAAGTGCATTTACACTTTCAAATTAAACCATGGCTGTAATTAATTTACTTCTCAGTTATCCTTAGTGTATTCCATCGCAGTAGAATATTCTGATGAGAGTATATCTTTATATTTATGAATCTTGCTTAGCTACAGGGTAAGCAGGTTCACAGTTAAAGATTCAGTGACTGACACTGGCTAAATAGCTGCTGCCTAAATCTGGCTCTCCCAGGCAGATTGTTGACTGCAGTTTAATTTAAATATTTATCATATGCATATTGGACCCCTAAGGGCAGCATTTCAAATTACAACAGTCAGTTCGTTAATTGCCAAAAATGCCACACAAGCTTTGGGATCTAGATGTTCCATTTTATTATTAATGAGCCAGAAAGTGCAGTTTGACATTTATGTTGGGCCTGCAGATGCAAATGAGTCTTTGTATAAATCCAAAAATGAAAGCACATGCACCAGTAATCTGATTTGTGCTAAAATAGGACTGCTGGTTTAGAGAAGCGCATATTCTTTCTTCTAGTTTTTAGAAATCTAATAATTTAGATGTCAGTGTGATACAGAGAAACAAGATTTCACTTTATGTATTATTTATTTTAGGAAAAGCAGTATAGAAGAAAGTGTGAAAGTTAAAGAGGACGAATTCAAAGTGACACTAAAACTGATCTGCCCATCTATTCCTAGAAAAAGTGAACATACTGCATCTTTCCAAATCTTAATGCTCACATGTGCAAAATGTGGTATGTACATAGACACAAACACTTCCTCCAAACCTAACTCTGCTACATGTACCCTCAAGACTAATACTAATGGCTTCAAAACACATTTCTGACACAATTAATACCCCAATGTTTCTGTTTTGCTTTTTAACACTGGACAGACCACTCATCTGAGTTTTGCCCAAATGCAGACATCAATAGACATCCTAATCCATTCAGTCTCAAGCCGAGTCTAAAGCCTGTGTGCAGGTAATGTCCAAAATGATGAAATATGGCACAGACACAGGGCTTAAAAGGTCGTTTCTAATGCAGTCTCTAATGGGCTTTCCATATGTTGTTAGCTCTTGCCACCTGAATTCCATCAGGCCCAGCTAAGTGGGGGAAAGCCAGCCCCTTCCATAAACATCTGCCATTAGAGTATAGGCTGCAGAGGGCAGGATTTAAGTCTCCCAGGGTTCCTGACAAGATAACTTGTAAATACTTGGCTGAAGGTCAAAGGTAGCAGATATCAGAAGAGGTATATTCCCCCAGCGAAGTTTGCTGCTAAGATATATAAATCATCTGGAAAGCTGCTGCCGCCCATTTGTTTCTGTCCGTGTCTCATCCTTTCTGTTTTTTCTTTTCTTTTTCAAAGCTGAGAGATTCACACACATAACTCCTCCTCTGTAACTCCCTGAACTTTGCAACTTACTTAGGGAGGAAATGAGGACAGGGGAGCTGCTGATATGGTGACATTGATATAGCAAGGCCTTACAACTCTACATTTTAGGAGAGACTGATTATCCAATTAACATCTGGCACGATAGGAAACTTCACCTATTTGGAGCAGCACTAACAAGATCATGGTTTCTCTGCACATTATGCAGTTCCTTGTCGGCTTTCAATGTAGTGCTGTAGACATTAACCTTTTTTTTGTAATTACATTTTTATTCTCTACTGATGCACAATACCATTATCACCATTCTCTACTGTAACATAACGAACCAGCATTTGTTTTTTTGTGTGACCCTATTTTATGGGTTTAAAAATGCTGAGGTTTACGTAGGTACTGCAACTTCATGGCTCTGAATAGGACAACACAATGTAAAAAAAAATGCACTCTGAGAAACACACACATCGGTGTGAGTGTAATGATATCAAATATTCCTTTATCTTGCTTAAACCTGTTAAGATGCAACATTTCCGTGTTTAAAAACACAAGTGAGGCAGGCTGTAAACTGGTAGGCAGTATCATCTTTATTCTGCTGGAAGGGCAATCACACATTTTATCAAACACTAGCTGCAACCTATTGGTGTCCATGGTTGTGTCCACTGAAAAATGAGATTAAGAGTACTTCTCGTCGTCACTATTCATGGTTGTAATGCCACGTTACACAGGTCATTAAGTTAGCAGGATAACGAATGATTAGTCGCAGACAACATTTGATCTCTCCTCAGCTCTGTTGTTGAAGTAAATTTGTGTCAACACAATGGCAATAAGCTGTCCCACGTCAAGTCAGCCATTCAGAAACAGGATTTAAAGTCTATTGTGTTTCGGCACGCTTGATGTAAGTGAGGGAATTTGGATCAGATCTTCCTAATGACTCCCTATGGTTACTGCATGTGTGCACTTATTGATTTTATGCTTGCCATTCTATGTGTTTCCATTAAATTTTAATGGCAAAATCTTTTACCACTGCTGATACTTTGATTGTAATATCTATTTGTTTTGAATGTTTGATAAGTACACAAAAAATAAAGTAAAATGAAACCTGGAACGTCAATTCCAGATGCGGTTTTACTAAACATGTACATACTCTTTCAGCCCTGGTTTTTAGTTCATTCACCAACAGAACTGTATATATTTCTGGCCAGTGGAAAATTGGAGAAAAGGTGAATTAAGGGTTATTTGACTTTTGTTTATAGAGTTTTTTTTTCAGCTGTTCATTTAATCTGTATACAAGCACGTGTATTCTCCCATATGTGTAATATTGGGGGTGATAAACTAATGTGATGCTGAAAACAAACTCAGTATCCTAATATGATTACTTTTCATGTAATTCTGCAAATCCCAAAGGATACAGACTTAAAACAGCACATGGGGACATGACATAAAGGATGATGAGGAGAAATAATTTCTTACCGTCCCTAACAGATTACAGATGCCGATATTTTGTATTCAGATTACTGTAATTCCCTTTACATGGAATTTGTTACTCCTTAAACATTCACCTCTTTCTCTGGGAGCAATTAAAACAAGCTCTTGAAGCTCCGGTCCAACAGGAAGCATTAGGAGACTTATGACTTCAAAGGCTGAGTTCAAATATGCCACGGTGAGATGTGTTTTCAGCCATGGCTACTTCACAAAGGACCAGCTTTCTTTTCTTCTCCATAATTCACAATATCAGTTTGATCTTTAGTGTTATCAAAGAACACATAGTGGAAAAAAGGAAAATCTACAGAGGTAACAGCTGAGCGCAACAAATGCTGAGCGGTGCATACAAAAGAAGAGGAAGAAAGGAGAGATTTGAAGTCAGTCATTGGATCCTAAGCAGTTCGATGTGCGTTTGATTTTCTCATAGAACCCCTGGCAGCATTTCCTCATACATGTGGGTGATATGTAATTTGTGCCTGTAATGGCTGAGAGCCCAACAAGTCATAGACTGAAATTTTTACAAGCCTCTAGATATCTTTTGTCCTTCTAAAGCCTTCACACCAAGGATTTCTGCCTTTTATTGCTTTTATTTAGTGCTCATAGAGTAAATGGTAATTCTGCAGACACAGAAAAATATTTTCTATTAATAGTGTTGGTCTTCAATTGCCTTACCAAAGTATTTTCATGAGTAGACTGCATTGTCTAGCAAATGTTTAAAATGTAAAAGTAATAATGATTCCACTTTTCAGTGCTTGCCACAGAGTTTACATTTCCTCTATAAAGCTCTGATTAGTAATTCGGTGCTGTTTGGATTGTTTTCATTTTAATTCCTTGACTTTGTGGGACCAATTACCATATTTCTGAAACCTCCTGATGAGCACATGAACAGCGTGGCATCTTTTCTGATCCTAACTTGCAGGTGAAGAGACACTGAGTAAAAGACGGATGGGAAATTACCAGCAGCCTCATGCTGGTAAATTTGGCTGTGACTGGTAAATTGTTCTACTCTAACAGCCTCTTTGGCTGGAGGCCAAGTCTCATCTGGAGTTTTTTTGTCTGCCCCCATGCTAAAAATCACCTGTGGCTGGGAAAAAGAGAGAAAGTTGTTGTTGACTTTGACTCTCACAGTCCACTGTGGCTTTGGATGAAAAATGTACTTTTCCTGCTCTGATCCTGTCCCACACTTTCCATAAGAGGACAAATGGGACATTTTCTTTGTTGTGCACCGCCTCTCACTAGGTCGCCTTGAGACATGCAACCACTGAGTAGGCTAATTGCCCCCCACCCCCCCACCCCCAACCTGCCTACCCATTCCCAAAAGTCAGATGTGCCTGGATCATCCATTTGTCTTTGTGTAATGAAATTCCAAGGGAACCACAAGCTGTACCACCCCATCACAGGAGCTATTCAATACAGACATACAATCCCAGACCTCTTCCATTCTTTATCCTGGTTGCCACTAAAGTAATAACCCTAAATCAATGACACGAGTGGTAAGATTTACCATGAAGTGGGGCAAAAAAACTGTAAACAAACTGAAGTAGGCAAACCAGTGCATTTTAGTTGTCAGCGTTTCCCCTGCTTATCTGTTTGGTAATTTGATGTTATTACTGGACCTTGGTGAAGAGGCACTTGCAGATGAATTGTAGAGGATGGTGTGGCTTAGAGCACTAGATGAGTGGCAAGATGTAAAAGCACAATTTAGAAATTTACTTTTCAACTAAACTTTCTGGCACTCAGGCAAGATGATTTTTTACTGTTTCACATTGTTACAGTATTTTTCTGCTGTGGCAGCACCTGCTACAATAGTGTTCTCCATTGGACATTCATTTTTGGTGCAATACCTTTGTGGTTGCACACTAAAATCTCCCTTGTCACTGTTGCTATGCCTCTCAAGCCTTCCCACGGAATGTATGCAGTTTATAATAAGAGAGGCAGATTTACCACTCAAAAGTTTTTGTAATTTTCATAACAATGGGTCCTTGACAGGCAGAAGTAGAAAAAAGTAGCATTCTCCTTTAGCCAACAACTATTGATTTTGTTTGGCTGAAATGACAACTATCACTAGCAGATTTTATCAGCTGCAGTTAGCTAGCTAAACATGCTAATGTCAGCTTCATGACTTCATGACACCACCAGCTGAATGAAGATCCATGTAACAGACAATGAAAAAACATCTGGACCGACACTGATTTGAGCCCTCCCTATGTTAGCCTACTCCATGAGGTAACAGGACCACCGTATGGTGAGAGCTTTGACAGTCTAATCATTAGCCATCACCAAATTTCGACCGTTTTCCAGGGACAGTCCCCGGTTTTGGTGGTCAGTCCCCGTCTGGAGCTGTTCCCAGAAACGTCCCCGTTTTTAACTGTGTGTTAATCATAGACTGTTTAAGGTGTTAACAGACCTGAAATCAGATCTTTCGTGGCCAGAAAGACTGGACAGCAGAGCAGACTAGTGTCGTAAAGCTGTATCGGCCAGTCTCTTTACGTCTACAGCTGCTTTTATCTGGATCAAAAAGACATAGCATGCAAATACCATTACTTTATATCCCCAGGTGATAGCAAAGGTATGTGTTTTTAATACTTTAACATGTCTTTTAACGGAATAATCATAATTGTGGCCCAATAAGTGTTTGCAGTTTCCCAGGCCGGACCTTTATGTAATTATAGGCAATAATAGAAGCCTGTTGTTGCCAATGGATTATGTTTGGTAGGCCCATGTCTCATATCCTTGCTTATATTTTGAAAACGAAATGTAGCCTATAATTAACATGATTTACTGCTGAGTCAAATATGAAATAAAGACGTGATCTCTTTTGCAGTTGTGTACCTGCTGTGTACCAACCAATCCAGTCCTTTATACCTGTTGAAATACCTTTAAATGGTCAATACAACCCATAACTTGGAGCAACTTGCCAGAAATTGATTGCATCTTCTACTTATTGACTAAAAGGTTTCTGCCTCAGATGTCTTGATTTCATTCAGAAAAGTTATACTTGACAGGTTATAAAACACGAAATTGTCCCCCTTTTTTATTTCATGTATAACATTATATTTTTTAATGACATACTGACCACCAAACAAATAATGTCCCTGGATTTCATTTCAGAAATCTGGTCACCTTATGCCAGACAGACAGCTCATGCTAGCTAGACCCCTTCCTTTCTATAATGCAGGACAAACATTGCACCCAGTGAGCAAGAGCTGCTGATGACCCTGCAGGAGTTGTATTAACATGAACTAAAAGTTAGGTCTAATGGAAATTACTGCTAAAGTTACCCAATAGGCTAACTAGCTTCCACAACTCAGTCTAGCTTGCCAGCTTGCACTTTTTTGAACTCTTATTAAAAGCATAACCGGACCTCCCAAATATTGCCATAAAAGGACAAACATCTCACATTTCTATGCAAACGTACACAATGTGACATGTTCCAGTCAGCGCAGCACTGAAGTGGACATTGCCAGCTCTGAAATGTCAGTAAGCTGAAAAGGGAAATGCCCACACATAAGCATAAAGTTGATACATGGTTTCCACAAATGTCCAAAAATGGTTTTATCAGCTTTTAAAATATGGAAACATGTCCTATTCATTATCAGTATAGTTTATATTTCTTTAGAAAAAAGCGTGATGATGAGCATTCAAATTTCAGTTTGACTTTAAATTAAATTTCCCCAGCACTAGGTCTTATTGAAAGTATCCTACCATTAAAGTCAGGACAATCTGATCCTCCTGTTTGTATTAATGATCCATCCATGTCCTTGAGGAACAGTTGGCCTTCTCCCTCTAAAAGTTATATCCCTGATTAGATGATAATAATGATGATTGTAATGGACTGTCTTCACTTCGCTAATTACTTTGTGCCATTAATATACAATAGCAAGCTCTTACAATCAGCAGTGAGAGCCAGGCAGAAACTACTAATTGGATTTGTAAAATCCATAGCTGCTGTTTTTATTCTGCAGAAGCACAAAAGATTGGATTCACTTCATCAAGTCAGACACATTACTCTCAACACAAACAAGATGATGTAATGCAGAGGATTAATGTAGTCAAACCATGTAGCTTAATCCACGGCAACAGTTCATCAGGAAAAATGGAAATGTGAGCATGCAGTGGGAGTGGTAATATAGTTTCTAGTTCACTGGGCTGTAGTGGCTTTCTGTGTTATATGAATGCACACCATAAACCACCAAAATAACCTCTGCTTTCTACCCCCTTTGTACACGTGTCCAAAACATGATGAATGGTAATGTAGTCTAAAAGTGGCGTCATTTCACCACGTGCATAAGCAGAAAACAAGCTTAGCCCAGCACAAATTAGCTTCACTATTAAGAAGATGTAAGTCCAACTTGTCTTGTAATTCCATTAATTGATACTGTGTGTGTTTTCTCTTATGGCAGAGGATGCATGAATGATGCAGAAACATAATGGATTCAAAGGGTGCCAGTGGTCAAGAGGTGTTTATTTCATGGGCCCCTGCCCCACTGACAGCCTTTTCATATCTGGACATGATATAGAGCCCTGACCTGGGGACATTACACTTCTGGAGTGCAAAGATAGCTCTTCCTTTTGAAATCCAGCAGACCAGCAAATTCAGGAGCCGTGAAGCGGCTAACCCCTCTGTCTTGTGTTTCAGTCCAGAAAAAAGGGGGCTGTAGGTAAAGTGTCATAAGAAGCGGTACAAAAGAGTCCAAGATTACTGCGGTCCAAATAGGTCAAGGTTGCCTGACAGAAGTGGGAGTGTTAGGAATCCATTTCTCATCCACAACCTCCCGCAAACCAAGGTGATTTATTTGACATAGGGCCTACAGTACAAAAAAGGAGTTCTTTGAGGGGGAAAGGGATGCTTTTACTTTAAAAACTAGAGGCTTTGATGCAGATAATTCATGTGTTGAACTCACATTTTTGGCCAGAGTCATGTCCCCCTCAGAGTGAATTGTTATCACTTCTCATTTCGCACCACCATCGAAGTGAAAATTTCAGTTTATCCAATAGTTTATGATCAAATACCTGTAAAACGAATAACATTCGAATCATACTATGCTGTACTTTGTGTTTAGTGCTGAGTAGCAAATGTTAGCATGTTAACACAGTAAACTAGTGAATATGGTAAACATTTTATCCGCTTAACATCAGCATGTTAGCGTTTTGAGTATGTTAGCATGCATTTAGCTAACACTCTTAGTTTTGTGGAGTGTGTCTTCAAAGAATGACTGTCACATAATGAGAAACTTTTTTTAAAGAAAAAACAGCTGATCTGATAAAATTATCCCTGGTATTAAAATCTATTAAATGAGTTATTCTTAACCTAACTGTTGTAGAGTGTTTTTTTTACAAGCCTCACTAAACTATGTGATTGTTCCCATGAGCATCTCATAACAAATCAGCAGTTCTGCACCATGTCATGCACTCCAGTGAAATGTCAAACCATGAAAACTTCCATGTTCTTTTAGTAACCTTTCCTCCCTCCATTCCTAGCACACTTGTAATCCAATATCCAGTCCAGCATGGAAATGAGAAATAACAAGATTAGGAAACAATTTATATGAATCGTCTCACTGTTTACGCTTTCTCAGGAGGGAAAGGAGACTGTGGTCTCCATGGAAACTGAAGCTGACCAATGGTGGGTGTTTTCTGCCTGACCGTATGACGTGCTGCATGTTGAGATGGGCATTGAAGTTGGCAGTCAGAGTGTCTAACCATAATTTTCATTGCAAAGAAAGTAGGAACCAGGAAAAGTGCATTACCAGAGAGATTATTTTTGCTCATCTTGTACAGGCTGAATATGTTTGCTTTTTGGTTTTACTCTCCTCTGGTTTAACTCAAGAGTTTGTTTAGACAGGAAATACACCCAGAGCTATATTTAAATATGCAGCTGCTGTCATAGTCATTAATAATAATAGTAACTTCAAGCTGAAATTACAGTTGAAATGTTTGTTTTTATGGTTTTAAAAGTGCTGTGTCAGTCTTATGAAATTGGATCTGCTTTAACATATCCAAAAAAGCGCATACATCTGTGTTTTTACCTGATACCTCCCTGGCTTTATTGTATGTAAAGCACTTTGTAACTGCTTTTTGAAATGTTCAACGCAAATAAAGTTTATTATATAATGTAACAGGCATATACAGCTGAGCCCTCAGGAAAATGTGCTGCTCCCTGTTCTGGGCAATATGAGCAGCGGCCTTGAAACTACCTGTCGACATTGATCAGTCACACGGCGGGCTTTCTGAGATGGGACTTGCAGTTATTAGAGCGAGAGGCTGTTAGATGGAGAAGCCTGTCGTCTGCTGCCTCTGACAGCTCAGGTAAGCCCTGAGGGAAACTGCCCCCCCGAGCACATCAGCCCTCGCCATCACTCGAATTTCAAGTCAGCATTGGTGTGATCCATTGGCTTTCACCAGTGAGCTCTCAAGATGAAATTGTATGGCCATTCAATACCATAGCTGTGTAAATTAGGACATCAAACCTTACTGTAGATGCAGTTTTTAAGGCGGCAATAAGCAAGGTTTTTACTGCTCCATGGTAAAACATCTGTGAAGGGTTTGACCAGGTTTTGGATAGGATGACCACTGAAATTAATCATATGAAGAAAAAAAAAAAGCACTTTCGGTGTTCAGCCTAATAAGTCTAAAGACCTAAAAATTATGTTGACATGTCGGCATTGTGGAAGCATTTTGAAGTGTCCAAGAAGGACGCAAAAATCTCCATTTGCAGAAACTGTTCAGCTGAATTGTCTCCTAGCACATCCACACCATCTGTGGCTGACTTCTTAGAAAAGGCAACAAACGGTCTGACTTGCTTTGAGTTCTGTCACTCGTTTGTGAGAAGGCGATTAAGCTAGCCACAGCTAAATTTGGAGTGCACACATTTTCAAGCCTGTATGGTAAATCCACTGAAAAGGACCAGTGCAAACTGACAGTCAGGTTAGCGACTTTATACTGTGAATTTCTCCTTTACAAAGACAAGTTTTGCAGAATAAGAGTCCTACCTGAAGAGAGGCTATGGAGTCGTCATGCCATGCGAAACGAGAACCACATACAACATTATTTATCAAATTGGTTCGGACTTGATGAATTTAACGCGACAACACATGTGAAAACGTCCGGTTCTCAAAATAAGGTGTCTATAAAGTATGGAAATAAGAGTACATTCTATTCACAGAAAGTATCAAATATATTACCCACCACAGATGCCTCAACAATTACTTTAACAATCAATTACCATTGATTGTGTCCAACTTTCAGAAAACAACCTGTTCTGTGTTTAAAAAGCAAACCTTTTTTCGAGGGAGTTCTGTTAAACCAAAAACATTTTAGCTACAAAGCCTCATCCTCAAGCTTAAAAACAAGTCAGAGCACACTGTGGCGTTATTATAGCTCGATTTGTCATGGTGACAAATTTTCTTTTCATTAGACGTTTATGTTGGATTTCAGCTTGTAATTAACTTATCCCTCTATGATGTGAAAATATGACTTTATAATGTGCATAGATTACAAGCCATAATAGCTCAAGGGTATGTAAGGAGTATGGATGTAATGTAAAGTAGTCTGTGTTGGTGTTGCTGGTATTTGATATACTGTATATAGATAACAAAATGCCCCTTACATAAATTAACTTTACAGTCACTTCTTTACAGCCTCTTATCACTGTTTAGTGCTGGAGCCCTCTAGTTTATGTTGGTTTAAGAAAAAGAAATTTTTCATTACATTGTTGAAATTAATCTTGTGACATTATCTCTGAGATGCAATGTAACTCGTGTGTAAATCATTTCTTTTAATTAATTTTACAGTTTAACGTAGATGTACATTTTAAAATCCTTTAAATTGTATACAGATAACAGACAAAGAAAATCAGTAACTGAGTCTTCTAAAAACTAATATACAGTAAACTACTAATTTGTTTTGGAAATGATATTGCTGCCAGGAGTATGATTGGTGGAAAGCTATTTTTTCAAATCTTATATCCTGAAAGTTCAGGGAAAGATTGTGTTTACTGTAATCTTGCTGTAGTTGCTAAGAGACCAACATTGTAAGAAACGAAATACGCTGTCAGTGAACATTTTGCTGATATATTCAATATCAACATTTTGCAACTGGCCACATACATTAATTAACATTATTGCATCATTATGTTGATAAAAAATGTAATCTGAAATCTTTATGTTTCTTTCTAAACATTTGCTGATACAAATTAATAGAGTAATCTATAAATGGAATTTCTATGAGAGAGGGGTTATCAGAGGTAAATTTACTACTGTCCAGTGGTTTGTTGATGATGATTTACAGACATGCTTTTCTCTATTTTCTTTGTTAATCTGTCAATACCAGTCAAGGTATTCAAAAGTATTCGAAATATTTCTTAATAGCTCTGTATAAAGGCGGCACCCAGCAGTTGCTCCCTGCTCGTTCTTATGCTTTGTCAGAATTTCTCTAAACCTCTATTCATACTACCCATCCAGCCGCTGTCTTTAGAAATCCCCCCTGTCATATAGACCCACACAGCAGGTAATATCTCTATGGGGCTGCCAACGCCAGTGTCTTTCAAACCAACAGCCCCATCATACAACATCAGAAGGCAGCCCAGGGTGTGTTCTTCCATTTACCAGGCCCCTCCGCTGTGGCCATGCTCCATCAGGAGGCGAGTACCCCCCTAAGACTTGGGAACCCATTTAATCAATGGCAGAGATTACAGTAGTCACGACCAGCTGGCGCCTGCTTGACACAAACGTCTTTGGTGTCCATGCAGGGGCCTGTTTCCCCATGGCCTACCCTGCAGCCCCCTTGGTATGAAGGGGCAAAGACCACCAATGGACTGCAGTCAGACACTGTGCCTTATGATTGACAGCGCTGTTGTGCCACATCTCATTACATAGTTTAACCTCATAAAGCTGTCTTACAGTGCATTGTAAAAGCTAAGTCGTGAACTTGTGTTTACCTTCACATGGTGATTTATTTATGATTCTGCATGATGTACTATTTGTGATGAGTTTGTTTTTGCTGCTTCTTACAGCCACATCATCAACAACACAAGGTTCTGTTTACATCAGATTTGTGATTAGATGCTGCTCTCACTTCTGTTGTTTTCAGATTTTCTCTTGCTGGCAGCCTGTTAACAGGCTTCCCATACTTCCCAGCATGCACAAAATTTTGAAAGAGACATCTTTATGTCTCAGTGTTATTTTTCAGCAGCAGGGATTCTTAAAATATTCAAGGTCATACTGGGTAAACCTTGGGCTCCTAGGTTGCCAAGGAGGTGTTAGTAGAATTTGTTTTCTGAAGCAGCTGCTCTCCTGAACTTGGAGCTTTATAGAACATCTCTGCTGGGCACCATCAGATGAGCCGCCATGAGTTTATGAGGTTTAAATTTGTTTGTTTATGTTCATTTAGAAATAAATCAAACTAATACATGAACAATGATATTCTGATTAGTGCCATTGATATCACATGGGTTGACTGGGGATCCGTTAACAGAAAAAAATACATTGTACTATAATTACTTTTAAATACACTGCCAGGTTACTATTTAAGTTATTTGGTTGTTACAGTTAGGGACTGAAATTGCCTGAGTTTGTTGTTTGTATACTTTTAGTATACTTTAATACAATTACTAACAATATACTTGCTCACTGCTGTAATCAATATTTTCATATTCACAGTGGATCAAAGGACTCTGTAATGTGAAAGGTAGTATCACCGGACTCTGCAGTTCCACTCGGCTCTATTACGGCATTTTAGCATATCATAACCAAATTGTTTTCCTTTCTCACAACTCTAATCAGTGTTGTTTTCAGCCACAGCAGCCAGCTGTTTTCAGCACAAATGCTCTAAAAACAGCTTTACACTACGTACTCAGTACCAAACGAAAGACACAGATATTTCCTTCAAACATTGGTATAGGTCAAAACACAGCTACAAGCAGTGTACATATTGCTTGTTTACAGTGCCCCAAGAGACCATTAAATCTCTTATGGTGGGATTAATTAGGCTACTTATACAGTAGGTACAAGCACGTAACAGCACGTACATATGTGTAAACTTACACACACTTCATATCATGTCATTCACTCATCAAATCCTATGCATGACAGTTGTGCACTTATATAAATGATTGTAGACAGAATGGTTGAACATTTCAATTGAACCGAAGCCTGCCTGGTGGCAGTGTTTGACAGAGAAACCCTTCTTTCCATCGTCTTTAGCAGAATGGGTGTTTCTGTTTCAACAGCTGTTAAAGCACTGTATTCGAACCTAAAAGCACATGGTTAAGTAAACTGTCCTCAGTAGCTTTTGCAAAACTGTAAAAATGTTTTCAATAAGACTAAACTTGTGGCATTGAAAGTAAAACTTTCTTAAAACTTAAGTATACTTACAGATGAAAATGAGAAAATTGATTGATGGTGTTTTGCATTGAGCAACAATAAGAAGTCGAGTTGCCAAATCCCTCAGAGTAGCGTAAAATTACATAAACCAAGTAATTTTCCATGGTCCTCCAAAAAATGACCTTGGACAACTCATCCAACAAATTCTCCAGAGGGAGTGTACTGGTCTAGGAAACAAGCAGCTGGGTGAAAGAGTGCCTTGTCTGAGCAGACAGGTATGAGCTGTTTAATTTCATGAATGTACATGTTATATCCTTAGCCAGGTGAGGGTACAATCCGTAGGCTGTTACCAGGGAGTTTTCTTTGGCTGTAAGGTTGCAGAAGAGCGACAGACTCAAAGGCATCATACAGCTCTTGTTGGCTGCTACCACCTTTTTACCCAGCTGCTTTACCCCCAAATGATTGATAGAGAGCAGGTCCTCCAAAGTGATACTTTGAGTTTTTATGGGACGTTTATTTTTTTTGGCAAATAAACAGAGAGCACAAGAGAGGGTTGTTTGGTTGAGCCAGTTAAGTTTGTTCTGGAATTCCTGGCATGATGTTTGAACAGAGTGTCAGTCGTCATTTTTAATTTGGGTTATGTTGTTTAGACTTGGTACCTTTGGTGTGTACTGTAGGTGAGCTGTCATGTCATTGTAGATACAGAGGGAAAGCAACACGTTATGAGATTCATGACCTCTACATAAACTCTAGACCACTGTACCATTGTCCACACTGATTTTGTCCACACATATTATATATATATAAACTTTCATTAAGGCATGGCTGGATTAACATTCTAGGGGGCCCAGGGCAACAAAAGATCTGCTGGGGCCCAATTAATCTCCCATTCTCTAAGAGTTTCTATGTGGTAATTTGATTAAACTCTTTGCGGAAAAAACGGAAACTATGCAGGCCCGGAGACTATATTCTGACAAAGGGACTCTTCACAAGACCAGGCCTCAAAATCAGCTCACAAAGCAGGGCCATTCTTGATTTTGTGCTCTCATGGTGCATTTTCACAAACACATTTTCCATATGTTTTTTTCAGTGGTCCCTAGAGGTGCGGTTTTGAGATTGCAGCCTGAAACCTCCAGCCTCCTATGCTCAAGTGCGAGCTGGGCACCTAAAGAACATGAGGAGAAGAAAGGCCTGACGGGCATAACTGTAACGGACACTAGCTGGTAAAGATAGCCAAACTTAGTACTTAGTGACTTGGTCAGACGGCTGACTAGTATTGTTCATTGTTAAGCCTGGGATACAAAATCGCTCCACATTTGCTTTGTACCGTTACATAATTTCTTGCAGGCTAAAATCAACACTTTGAAATAAGACCTGTGGTATACAGGATAGTAATGTGGATCACGCTAGCTGGTGAAGTAACATGGAAATCCTTGGAAAGATGAGATTGGTTTACCTATGAAACAATATTATATCAGCATCATTGTAGAATACACTAAAATTAGATTATTTTACTTGTATATAACTCCTCAAACTGTTTTAAGTACATCCAACAGTTTACCGACCAGCTTCCTGGTTCAAATTTGACAGACCATACTCACCACCAAAATTACTATCAAAAGCAAGTGGCTTAGATAATCTGGCTAAACTCACAACATGTCTGATCATCTGACTGCTGGCCATGTCCAACTTCCTGGTAAAGAAATAATTGACTAAAAATAAGAACTAATAAGAAAAAAAGAAGACCTTACCTTTAATGTAATGTACGGGTAGTAACCTTTAAGATGATTTATATTTAATGACAAGAGTATTTTTTTGCTTGACTTGGTCAAAATCCCAGTTTGGTATTAAACTCCTAAATTAATAGAAATATACATGAATTTAATTATTTGACCATCATTCTGTGTGATTAATAACTTCTATGCTGTCTTTGTATCCTGAACTATGAAACATAAAACATAACTCTCACAGGAACTGGACACTGCAGACCCATGTGTACATGAACTAAGTAACAAAAGTTACTATCATAAATATTTCATCGAGAAAATTGGTTTCAGTCATAAATACATCACGTAAACGGGGGCGACTGGAACTCAGCCAGACCTCCTGTAACAGGGCAAAACGATATGCATCACCTCATAAAAGGCACCAATTAACCGGGCCCTCGTATATCAGTTCCTAGTCACTTACAAAGTCATTGCCTTCCTTCCTGCTCTCATTATCATCACATACAGTAGGCACCCACAGGAGCATACTTCACAGTAGTTGAGGGGAAGGGATGTATTGTTTTTTTTTTTATCAGCTAGGGGGTTCCTCCAGTGTTCAGGGGAAAATGGGGCTGCAGCTTTCCACATGTCTCTGTGTGACATCTCCATTGTGCTGAGAGAAAACACTCATGCAGTGCAGTGCAGACAGCATTCTGAAGTGTATGAATTTTGACAGTGAGACATATGTCAAACACCCTTCTCTGCATTTCACAATGTCAAACCCATCAGGTTCACTGGTTAGAAACAATGAGACGGAAAGTAACAGGCTTCTAGAGAGTTTGTGATTTTCATTGACTTATGGGTCAGACAGTAATTGTGTCAAAAGTTGCTGAGGCTTTGTGCTCTGCAGAAATTTAATACCTCATGGGCTTCATAATATTGCTTTTGATGCTTGATTATAGCTGTGAAAAAATTAGACAATTGCACAAGCAAAAACATTAAAACTGTACTAAGGAAGGTTTAGGATACTTAAGATGAAGAATTAAAACTGTGGCAAATATCTGATCTCAGCCGAATGCATTTGCCTGAAGGCATTATTGATTTTTATTTTTTATTAACATTGACTCATTTTCTTAACTGAAAAAAGAAATGTAGAGATGGATACCTAGGCTGTCAGGAATTACATTGCCAAGTGGTGCAGCATCAAAAGATCTAATGGATAGTCAATTGAGCCACCACTTTGGTCCAGACTGTAATAACACAATGATATGATATTTTGTGTAGACATTTGTGCTTCTGAGAGATTAGATCCTAATGACTTTGATGATTCCCTGATTTTTCATGTTGAGCCACCAGCATGCAAGGTTTTCACTCATACAGCGAACTATATATAACATCCTAAACATGGATTATTGGCACAGATTTTGGCACAGTTTTTCATGGTTTTCAGAGGATGAATCCTACTGACTTTGGTGATCACCTGACTTTTCCTCTAGTGCTACCATGATTTTTTGTGTGAGTATTGTCTTCACATGATGGATTGTTATGGAAATTAGTTCATGTCTCTGTCAGGATAATGGTACTTTGACGATCTCCTGACTTTTTGTCTAGGACCATTATTGGATCAATTTTTTATTTGTCCAATACTTTGGTTTATGACTAAATACCTGTGCTCTGTGTAAAGTACTACTTGTCGACATTAGCAGACTCTAAACATGTTGAATAAGGTAAACGTTGTATCTGCTGGACACCATGTTAGCGTTGTTAGTGTGACCATGTTAGCATGCAAAAGCAGACACAGATGTGGCTGTAGACTCTCAATCTTGATTTGTCTGAGATTTAAATATGTTTACTCTTTAGTTTTGCAGACAAAGCAGCATACATTCAATCATGTGCAAAATCTTACAGAAAATATTGGGCAAAAAAATATTACATAAAAGCAACGACTTTTTCGAAACAGCAAACAAAACATCTTTTTTAAACAAATTGAAAATCTGGCAAACAGAGTGGCATTTTGCTGAAATGGAGGTGTGGTGGCAGACAGGAAAGTAAAGCAGCGCAGATTGAGATAAACAGTGCGGCTGTGTTTTTATAGGCTATATCTCCGCACAGCAAATGGTGCTGCATGCCATATCTGCCCCCTACATTATTTACACCTCATTTTATTAGGGCAATCTTGACATGTGTGCTGGGTGATAGATGGGAGTGCGTTTTTTAATATTTTTTATACTTGCCCTGTAGAGTAGCCAATGTGGGCCATGGGCTTTGGTCTTTCAATAAAATAGAAAGGGGGTAAATGATGGAGCTGATGTTTTAACTGCCTTTGTTTAGATGTTTTTAAAGGACTTAGGATGGAGAATGTGTCAAAAACTGAAGGTTTAAGCCAATTATTTTAGGGGAATTTATGTGTTGTAACACCCAGCTTGACTGGTTGATATCACCGGAGCAAAAACCAAATGTAAATACACTTTATATTAAATGGGTATAATTGAAAGTCAGTATGCATCCAATTATATCTTCCTTTTAATCAAACACAAACTAAATCCTGAACCTGTTCATCCATAGCCACAGTATCTGATTTGCAGTGGGGTTAAGGGTCATTTCAGCAATTCGGGATCAATTTGGCATATAAAAAAAATTAACAGGAATTTCAGTCAGTCAGTGAAACAGACATAAAAAAATATCTATGCATAATAAAGCATGATTCAAGGACGGTGCTGCTTAGTTCAAGAGGTGATACGCTACTCATTATGTAGTCAGAGCATATTGCTCGTTTTTTGTTACCATCATGATTGACACATCCATACAGTAAAAAGGTGGAGTGGAATTCTGAAAAGCTCACTTCAATAATACATATTTATATTAGTTGCTGTTGAAATGCTATCCAAATAGATATGACCTTGCCTGAGCTGGGGAACAAAAATGAATTATATATAACCTATACAGACTTCACTTGGCAAATAAGGGGGAATAATACATACTATGAAGCGCTGAAGATGCACTTTTCAAGCTGTTAAGCCACGGGGACATCCACATTGGTAAAATGTCAAAGCCTGAAATCCACAGGAGATACATTCCTGGATTTGTAAAAGGATTTTCTTTGAAGCATTTGCTGGTGAATATTGATGTCCAGAGGAACTGCGGTTGTCTGGCTTTGTGCGGCTCAAAATGGTCACGACAGCATAGAGAGAGGCTGCACAGGTTGTATTCTTAAAAAACACCAACAATAATGTTAAAACAAATCTTGAAATAAATATTATGAGGTAAAAACATAAATGATTACAAAAATGATTTGTAAAAGTTTTGGAAACAACAGAAATGATGTCGCCCAGCTGAAACCATGTATTTTGTCCTTAAAGTTGGAGGACTGAAAATATTCACTCCTCTTTTAGCTTTGTTTTGGTCTCCACCAACGTGATCGCTACCTTAAACAGGTTGCAGTTGACAGCAGTGAAACAGACCTGCAAAGTAATCTCTGCTGGCAATTGCACGCTGTCAAAGTATGTCCACTAAGGTGCTTGTTTTTGCCAGTGGCAGGCCCGTTGCTGCCCTGTTTCACTGCTGATGACTGCAGCGCGCTCACTCAGAACTGGACCAATTCCTAAAAAATTTGTTTACGCGGTTGTGTAGTCTAGGATTGGAAAACACTACTTTTTATATTACATTAGTTCACCAGATTGTTCACTCAATGGATTTCATTGCACATAACAATTTCAAAATAGAAAATAAATGGAAGTTACTTACATTTTAATGTCCCTTGTATAAAACATTAGACACATATTTTGTTCCCATCATTGTTTATCTGTATTAAACACAAACACAGATTACACTGAACCTCCACTAAACTGCTTTAAAATGTAGTTCAATCTTTTGACTCGTGTGTAGTTAACGTCTACCCGACACTGTTTCTTCTTCTTGTACAGTATGAGCAACATGATGAGTGAGGCTAACTGCTGGGTGATGGAATTTGACTTCCACACCTCAATCATTTCAATCAGATGTATGATGGTCTGCCTCCTTCACTTTTAAAGGAAGTCACAAGGTCACGCTGCAGCAAGAATGAAGTCGTGACTCCATTTTATTTCCAATCTCTTTTGATTAGAGTATTTTCCTTTGATGGTGATGGCTCACCTACAGAGCTTTCAAGTCAGAACACAGCTTCCTTAAAATAACTGATACAGATTTTTTCACAAAGCTTTTTACTTTTTAATTGATTGAAACTTGACACATAACATAACTACATGTGCAGATATGTAACTAGAGGACAAGGGCATATGAAAAACTAAAATTTAAATAGAGGAAATCCTGTCCTGAGCTTGTCTGTGTTACAATATTTTGGCCATGCCTTCTGTATTTTGATTTTGCTTTCTCTGTGTCTGGGTTTTGGGTTTCAGTCCTGTCTATCTGTGGTCTTGTATCCAGTCTCGTGTTTGGTCGGTGTGGTGGTTCTGATCTGTCCTGTTATGTCGGTATCTGCCTTAGTAGTTGTTTAGCTCTGTCCTGTCCCTCATGTCCGGTTCTCTACCATCATGCTTGGGTTCTGTTTGTCTGGTTGTCAGTTTCATTTATCATGTGATTTTGTTCATTCGGCCTTTAAGTCTCTGTGTAGCCTTTATCATTGCATTCATCCACATCTGTAAGTTACTTCATATCTGTCTTGTCTCATATCTTAGTTCCTAGGTTGTGTTTTTAGTTCTTAGTCCTGTGCCTTAGATCATGTCTTAAGTGTTTACTCCTGGTCTGCGTACTTCTGTGTTTTGCCCATGTCTGCCCTGAGTTCTGTTCGAGTCTTAGCTTCGGTCTGTTTTCCTTGTTGTTTAGTGGTGATCTGGATTAGTTTGTTGTTTTCATTATTCTGATTTGTTAACTACTTTAACATATTTAGTGTTCAGTACTTCTGCTATGTCTGTTCACCTCCAGTAATCTGCCTGTCAGACAGTCACTCTGTTTTCCCCTTCTGTCGTTAACCCTGACTCCAGTCACCTGTGTTGCTCCCGCCCTGCTCGTTAGTCCCAGTGTATAAATGTTTGGTGTTTCTGTTTAGTCTTTGTCCGGTCATTGTCGCATGTCTGTCCTGCTGTTTCACTACCCATGTTTTGGATATACCAGTGAGTTTTGTTCTTGCCTGTTTGTGCATTGGATAATAAACCCTGAATTCCATCTCAGCTCACAAGTGTCTTGCGTTTGGGCTCACTCCTGCTGCATTCACTCAGCAAACGTGACAGGAATAATACTTTCTTTAACCCTCCCATCCTCTTAGGCCCATGACTCCAGGTTTCAGATTCAGATTGAAATCCAGACAACTTTATTGATTCCAAAGACAGTTTGTTTGCAGCTCACCTAGTCCATATGTCAGAGGCAACAGATCAGTACAAGGGAACAAGGAGCAGTAGTAAATAAAATATTTTTTTTGTTTTTTGTTTGCACTTAAAATTTACATGCAAATGCAATGCACAGAGGGTAATTACAAAACAGTATGAACAAAATAAAGCATTAACTGTAATAATAAATGTGTATCCAAATCTATACGATATCTACATATCCATCCATATAGACAGAGTGAAAAGGTTAGCAACATATAATTTGAATATTTCATAAATACAGTAAACATTATTACATTATGTGATGTGAACACCATGCTTAACCCACTGATGATATTGATGAAGTTAACTACGTCTATTGTTCATATAATTGTCTGTCTTTTTGTTTATACATATTGTTGACAAACAAACGTAACTGTACAGGCCTGGAATTTCATTATTTTAGCGTCAAGGCCACTCGGCCTTTGGTGTTGTCAGTTTTTTTGAGGGCCATCAAATAAAGTAGATCTTAGGTCCACAGCAATTATGAAATTAGAGTCAAGGATGATTTTGTTAATGTTTATCAATTATCATGTCACATATTGAAGCCACCACCAATTATGTGCTCAGCATTTCACTTGATGTTGCCCAATCTCAGAATCTCAACAAAAGACACTGGTGTCTAAAAACCGTAATGACAGAAAAGAGGCAACGGATAAAACGACAAAATCGGCGGCTTGGTAAACTCATGGAGTATTACAACATAGGTTGAGCAATCTATGTTAAAGGATGTTATATCTGAATCATTTGTGTCCAAAATGACAACAGCACTTTTGAGTGCAGATTGATACCAAAACTGATATGTTTCTTTGTGTCTTTGTGGACTGTGGACTGGATGTCTTTTCTGAGAGTAGGAAGTGAT
Organism: Lepomis gibbosus; assembly: GCA_029875015.1. Lineage (NCBI taxonomy): Eukaryota > Metazoa > Chordata > Actinopteri > Centrarchiformes > Centrarchidae > Lepomis > Lepomis gibbosus. The sequence continues at coordinate 23,203 of JAPMOB010242366.1, forward strand.
AACATAGTACTGCAGTATTGTCCTAATTAGGCATAAATTGGAAGAAGAAAATTTTTTATTTTTGTAGCTATGCATCTAGTACTCCTTTGAAAATCTAACAGACATTGCAAAAAGTTTCAGATATTACTTAATGAATACAGTTTGTTTTGAGCTACCCATTGCTTACTGTAAGCACTTGATGTAAGGTAGGTCTTTCTTAGAAAAAAAATCCTCAGCTGCACACGAAGTGAAAACAAAGTATTAAGAAATGGGCAAGAGAAAGTGTGCCACCTACAGAATGTCAGACTTTGTCAACAGCGAATCAAAGTAAAAAAAAAAATCATCACACAGGTATATCCCCCACACTGTTTGACTGATCTCTTAAGAAAAATCAAAACAAGACACCACAGCAATAAACACCCAGCATAATAGATGTTGCCAAAAATGAACATCTCAAGTCATCTCAATCATCAGTTTAATGAAAATGAGATTAAGCTAAAAAAAAGAATAGATATCTTTACAAGGCAGTTATGAATTAAACACTTTTAAATAGAGGGGCATGATTATTAATTCCGCAGTGGTAGACAAAGGTATCTGAAAGTCAAAGCCTGCAGTATTTTTACAAAAGTGAGTACACCCCTCACATTTTTATAAATATTTGATTATATCTATTCATGTGACAACACCGAAGAAATGGCACTTCGCTACAATGTAAAGCAGTGAGTGTGCAGCTTGTATAACAGTGTATATTTGCTGTCCCCTCAAAATAACAGGTTGTACACTCCCAAGTGAAAATGGGCCCAATTAGCCATTTTCCCTCCCCGGTGTCATGTGACTTGTTAGTGTTACAAGGTCTCAGGTGTGAATGGGGATCAGGTGTGTTAAATTTGGTGTTTTTGCTCTCACACTCCTTCATGCTGGTCACTGGAAGTTCAATATGGCACCTAATGGATCTGAAAAAAAGAATGGTATGCTGTGCACAAAGATGGCCTAGTCTATAAGAGGATTGCAAGACCCTGAAACTGAGCTGCAGCATTGGCTGCAACAGGACAGGTTCCACTCAGAACAGGCCTCGCCATGGTCAAACAAAGAAGCTGAGTGCACGTGCACAGCATCATATTCAGAGGTTGTCTTTGGGAAATAGACGTATGAGTGCTGCCAGCATTGCTGCAGAGGTTGAAGGGGTGGGGGGTCAGTGCTCAGACCATATGTAAGGAAGCCTCTTCTAAAGATAATGCACAAGAAATCCTGCAAACAGTGTGTTGATGACAAGCAGACTAATGACATGGATTACTGGAACCGTGTCCTGTGGTCTGATGAGACCAAGACAAACTTATTTGGTTCAGATGGTGTCAAGCGTGTGTGGTGGCAACCAGGTGAGGAGTACAAAGACAAGTGTGTCTTGCCTACTGTCAAGCATGGTGGAGGAAGTGTCATGGTCTGGGGCTGCATGAGTGCTGCCGGCTGCTCATTGAGGGAACCATGAATGCCAGAGCATGATCCCCTCCCTTTGGAGACAGGGCCGCAGGGCAGAATTCAGAATGAAAACGACTCCAAACACACCGCCAAGACGACCACTGCCTTGCTAAAGAAGCTGAGGGTAAAGGTAATGGACTGGTCAAGCATGTCTACACACCTAAACCTTGTTGAGCATTTGTGGGGTATCATCAAACGGAAGGTGGCACAAGGTCTTTAAGATCCTCCAGCTCTGTGATGTCATCATTGAGGAGTGGAAGAGGACTCATGTGACGCTTTGGTGAAGTCCATGCACAAGAGGGTTAAGGCAGTGCTGGAAAATAATGTTGGCCACACAAAATATTGACACTTTCGGCCCAGTTTGGACGTTTTCACTTATGGGTGTACTCACTTTTGTTGCCAGTGGTTTAGACATTAATGTCTGAGTGAAAGCTCAGTTAAAGCTGTGTGATGTGTTATTTTGAGGGGACAGCAAATTTAAACAAGCTGTAGACTCACTACTTTACAATATAGCAAAGTGTAATTTTTTATTGTTGCCAAATGAAAAGTCATCAGCTGGATGCTGCTGCAGAGAAACTGCTACAAGAAATAATAATTTCGACATGAGGACAGCGTACTGCTGCATGCACAGGCTAATAGCACAAGAATAGACGTAGAAGAGAGACTGGGAGAAGAATTTCAGTGATTTCTTTTCGACTGGGGGAATTCCTGGAGAACACAATTTGATGTAATTGCCTCCATATGCGGAGGGGCTCTTGAGATAGCTGTGGTCCTGGGTTCTTCTCCCTTCATCAGATACCAGTGTCTAAAAAATAATTTCTGTTGACCAAAGAGAACTAGAGACTCCAGCCTTCCCCAGCTCTGAACATGTCATGCTGCAGTGACTAATAATGCTACCATGTGGACCTGGTTCAGGAAAAACACTTCCATATGTTGTGTGTGCATGCTTTCCTTTTAAGATTTATGAATGAATAAGCTTCAATCACTCCCAAGTCCATGCAGCCGGTGACATGCTCATGTTTGGAATTTTACAATGAAATCCATTCACTATTTTGCTGTGTGTTTGTTTGTGGTTTTGCCAAAGTACTTTCTTTGGCTGCACTTAAAGGATAGTGTAACTGATGTCCTTCCTCTTTTACAATTACCCTAAATAAGTGGTCGCACTGTGACCTGGTTTTGATTGTTTACTGCTGTGAATGTAAAGATGTGCACATGGAAATGCCTGAAGAAGCTTTTACTTCAAACATAAGGATTTAAAAGATCCCTCTACCATTTCTGTATGTCTTCTCTATTAAAAATGCCATTCTGCACATATTGCTGTATTAATTACACAAATGACAGAACAAAATATGTTGTTAGTATTTGCATTTCTAAATGTCCCATACAAGCATATTCTGACCTGACTCCTCTGATAGGACAAGAGATTCACATTAACATTATCTCATCTGCCACTAAGGTTCAGTTTGATTTAGGCATAACAACAGCAATCAATGAAAGGGGAATGGAAAGGAAATGGGAAGCGGATGGCGGTCTCTCTTTGTCAAGCCACACATCCGCCTCAACCTTCACCTCCCTAAGAAATATGGTTGCTGTATAACAATGTCAAGTTAGTTTCACCTTTACTCTTGAAATAAAGAGTCATAATTCATGAGACTGCTGGAGGTCATTGTCCGTTAAACATTAAAAAATACAGTATGTTCCCAGGACAGCAATCTAAGCAGGATTTAACATAAATTAAAAACCAACCTTACATAAAACATGACATAAAGCCCATCTGGTCAGGACAAACATCCTAACACCTATCAGTGTTCTGATTCTAAAACTTTATACATCGATATGAAATGATATGACAATCATGATGAATTACAAGTGATGGAGCAAAATTTGAATACAGCACACAAAACAACCAATACTGCACATCACATAGTGTGTCTCAGATTTCAAACTGACTTTACAGACTGAAGGAAAAAGCAGATTTTGAACAATCCAATCCAAGGTTTAAAAGTCTGTTTTTTGTCCTGTTGTAGATCTCAACCCTCTTAGCCATCTGAAAAGGAAGTCATTCAGTTCCTGTCTGACCTTTGCTCTTACGGCTGGATGATCCTGTGCAGAATCATGCTGAACCTCTTGAGGGCAGTGCAAACAGGGGGCTCTGCAGAGGAATGGCCACAGCCGCCACAAGCATGCTCACCAGTTTTCTCCAATTGACATTTCCCATCATGCCCACACAGCCTGCATCAGTATTCACAACCTGAGTGGAGGAGGCCACTGGGGAGAGGAGGAAAGGGAGAGTGAGAAAGAAGACAACATAGTACAGGAATACAGTGGGGCATTGAGCCTAGATGGGTCATTTAACTCCCTATGTGTTCTTTCCTTATTCAGCCACTGCTGTTATCTTTAGGCCAAAGTTTCTAGTTTTTCCTTGAATCCAAAACAATAAATGTAAAAGACTGGTGATTGTATTAAACGCAGAAATGGGAGTCAAGGCTTGGGGTGTAAATAAGAGGGAGAAAGATAGACAGGGAGACACACAAAGACAAATACAAAGAGATTGAAACAAAGAGACTGGGATGTGATTTGAATGCTCGAGCACCATCTTGGCCCAGGCCGGCCCCACAGCCCAAGGTCTAAGGAAGTGATTAACCCTCCTTAGATACGACAGGATGATGTGTACTGTACATCCACATGTGTTACTGTGTTTGTGTGTTGGGAGGAGAGCTGGTGGGAGATGGGTGTGGGCAGCCAATCTCTAAGACCTTCTCCTGAGGCTCTGCCTAAAAGTGGGGTCATCGCCCCCGATCTTGAAATTGAATTCCAATGATTCTGGTTTCCCTCGAGTAAATCATCTTCCTCAGGGCTTTCCGCCCACACATGGTGCTACAAGACCTGCTGCAGCATCTAAAATTTTATTCCAGGCTAAATTGGATACTTGTTAGTCTGTCGAAATGTATAAAGTTTTGTGAATTGGTTATTTGATACCTATTGTACTGACAGTAAGAGCAGGATTCAAATTCCTTGGTTAATCCTTCATTCTACACAGCCTATAATCCTCACCAGAGACACAAATCTAACCCAGCAACCTGTCAAATACCTTATTTGCGCGTCAATGTTTCTGGTAAAAATCTTCAATTGTGCACAATAGTCAACAACTATTTCATTTAAGCTCCAACGCAATTTGATAATTTATGAGATGAAACCAGCAGCAGCAACCAAGCTTCAATTCCAGTGCCTCATTTAGAGTCCAGTTTTGAATTGGACCAGCAACAGAGAATCTTAAGGTGCTTTGCAGACAAAGCAGCACATTTGCTGGCTGTCATTTACTTTCAGAGAGGGCGAGGCAGATGTTTGTTGGGTAAATCTGCCAGATGAGGGAACCTAGCCAGTGAGGCGAAAGAAGAAATGCGTATATCACTTTGGTGTTCACCACAGCCCCAACACACCGGATGCCAAGCGTGAAGTACTACATGCCAGAATGAACACAACAAAGCAGATGTAGCAGAAGGGTTTGCTCCAAGCAGCAGCCCAAGTGTAGTTTGACCTATACTGAAAATTTTCATTGGAGGGAGGAGGAGAGGCACAGTTTTCCAGACATCTGACATTGCGTATGTTTTATAACAACAACAAACACTTTCTCCAAAGAAATAGTTTATTCTATATACAGTACAAGTAATTGCATTTGTAAAGATGTTTTGTAGATAGTGTAATATTGCCTGGATTAATTTTTATTACGATAACTAGGAAGCTTTAATATTGACTGCTTCTTCAAGCTTTTTACTTCTAATTTTACATGTACACTGTGAACATATTTCATTTGCTTTCATAGTAGGCTATATTTTCACTATGGGTAGCAGCACAAGTTCTAAACACCAGTGCTGAGTCATGTTTCTGGTGAACTGACAGGGTCTAATATTCTAATATATTATTTTAAGCTCTGTGTTGGCCCTCACTAACTCCTGAGGATAATATATTGGTCTTTAGCTGCTAAATGCTAAAATATGCTCAGAGGCTTGTTACTAACTTTGTCTGCTGTTTGGCAGTAGTGGACCCTGGCACCTATTTCTAGGAAAAACGCCTAAAATAACATACCCAAAATAAATCAGTAATGCCTCCTCAACCATTAGGCCAAGATGCATAATATAATAATGCATATTCTGGTCTTCTTTGAAAGGTCAGAAGCTAAGGAATATAAATCCATTGTATATTAAGATATTTATTTTACCATTACAGAGTAATGATGAAATACAGAAAAAATATGATTATATGAAATATTTTCACCCTCGCCTGGCAAAAAAAGCTGTTTTCATGCAATTAATCATCAAAACCATCATAAGGTAGATTATAATGCACCTGAATATCTTCCAATACACCCGAAATACAAATTTAACTGTAAATTTGATGAAAAGAAACTTATATACAACAGTTATTAGACAATCTTTCAAAAATATACCAGGCGAATGTCGATGTTTTGGCCATACTTACTGTTTATATGTTCACTTTTATTGATAGTTATCTTCAAAACATTATTTCTCTTCATACAAACACATTCCAAATAACATAAACCTTCCAAAACATTGAAATATTGATAAAAACAGTCAATATGACCAAAAGCAGTCCCATGTTTTACAGGCCCACAGCTTGAGAACAGAACATCCCACAGGGCTGCAAGTGGTCTTATTTTGTTCGTCTCGACGAGGTGGATCCAGACTGATGTCTGTGTAGCTCCTACGGGTCGCCAGCAGAGGCCGATAAAGATCGCCTCCGCCAAATCAAATTATTCTCCACTTCAATCTTACGACAGAAACAAAAGTTAACACCGCAGCCGATCTAAACAAGATGGCGGCCCCGCCAGACGTGTCTGTCGACACAAAGCGCCGCTGTTTTGGGGCGGAAAACAGCTAGAACAGCGAAAAACGATTACGCCCCCCGTACCGGGTCAGTCCGTTCCCATGAAGCGAACAGCTGTGTCAGTTTAAGGGGGTAACCTTTGACCCTTTATTATACGAGAGGCCTGCGATTCGTCCATGCGGATGGCAATCATGTTTCTAAAATTGTGATTGGTTAAGAGGCGGGATTAACAGGCAGAGCAGATCGGAGTACACCGTTGTACTTGCGCCGAATTTGTGTTTATTTCTGCGGAGGTAGTGACAATCTGCAGAAGAAATAAAAGTGTAATTTAATAATGTGCAGAGACAGTTAGTAGCCTGAGTAGTTTATAATAAGTTTGTCACACTGCTACAAAGTTTTGTGTATTGTACTGTGAGAGCTGATAGTCTGCAGATAGCAACAGGTTAGCACCATGCTAACAGCAAGCTAATCTCGTAGGAACACCGGAGCCCCTGACAGCGCCGTGTGTGACCGGCTGTTAATGTTATACTTCGAGGGAGACCTGTGCCCGTTTCCATGTTCATCGTTCTGAAAGGATTGCAAAACATGAGAAAGCGGGAATCATCTGGATGATGCTGCTTAACTGGGCTCAACCTTACTTGGAAGGGTAAACATCGCTGCCCAACAGTCGCTCCCCTGAGCAGCATAACAAACACTGCGGGACCATAACGAGTCGGCGGACTGTTTGAAAAACTTCAGAGTCACCCAGAAGTTTGCCCAAAGGAAAAACCGCCGTGCCGCCTTTCTCCCCACGTGAGGCCTCAGCTGTGGTGAGTGAAAGCATCTTTTATCCTGACTCTGCTGCTGGTCCCTGCATGGGCAAATTGTTGTGCTGGAGTTGTGCTAGCCTATGGATTATGGTTGTTGTCATATTGTTGTTGTCATATAGTCACTTTCATTCTGCCTTATTTTTCGGGATTATTAGGCCAATTTACTGGCTGGCTGTGCTGTATGAAAGGTAAGGAGCTGGGAACGGGATATATGTTTGCAGACATTCTTTCCATTTTGGTTGCAGGATCTCTGTGGAAAGCGGCTGTAGAAAGGGTTTGGATGCCTAAAACCTTGTTGTTGCGTGTCCTTGTTGACTTCAGTGGTGTTGACCTCATTGCTGTTCGCTTATTGCCCTGTTGGCTCATTTGTTCCGAGCTAGGATGTGTTGGCTTAAATAATGCATTCTTAATTTAGGTTTGTGACTGTGCTACTGTAACTTGTGTCAATGCACTTTTCTCTCTCTCTCTTTCTTTCTCTGGCTTATTCTCATGTTCATCTCTCAAGGATTTTGGAGAGCCATGCTGCTTGTTGACATGTTCAAAAGTAGCAAGAGAGAGTATTTTAGAGAGTAGTTTTACTGGTATCTATGTTTTTGAAATGTTTTTTGCCTCACAGTTTTAACATATAAATATGACACTGGTCAAATCGGTGGTTTAAAACTGGGGATTTCAAGAAAAACTATCCTAGTTGGTTTTAACAAGAATAGCAAAAACTGATGAAATAGTATTTTAATTTATAATTACACAACTCTATACAGACATATGTCCATCCATCCATCGTCAACCGCTTATCCTGCGTACAGTGTCACAGGTCGTATATTTCAATTTGAATTGTTAGAACAATTAAAAGAAAAATATTTATGCTCCATGATGTATTTTGTCTTGAGTTGGCTTCTTCCCAGTAAATGTTTTGTTCCTCACCGTCAATGCACTCCTTCAAATAAAAGCGTTACTTGTCTTTTTAAGGAAAAGGTCAACTTGCCTATTTAATTAATTGCCTAACACATACTTATAACACATTAAACAGATTTCTTATGGAATGTTAACTGGTTTTAGTCTATGGACATTAGACCATTTTAACTGTAAAATAAGAAACGTAATTCAGTCTGTGATTCCTCAAGTCATATTTTTTTTTACATAGTATTCGACTTAATTTATATACTGCATAATAGAATTCCTGAAATTCAGTTATGGCTTTTGGTTTAGTGTGCCAACCCAGGATCTTCAGTGGCCCCATTTTCTGGGGACGCCACTACTGTTTGGTGCTGGGCAGATAGTGCAGGGCTGCTGTTGTTAGAAACAAGATTGATAAGAGCCATGAGACTGAAAACCTAAACAGCGAGCTGGAAAGCACTGCATTGGGTGATATTTCGGATTTGTCAATACGAGCGACCCGTTTCACATTCCACTTCATTATATCATGTCTTTTTGACGTTGTTGTCAAGAAATTGATTTAACAATGTGTGATATAATATATATTTAACTTGAACTTTAAAGGCTCAAGAAGTGAGGTTTGATGCAGGAGTTCACACCATTACATCACTGTGCTTAAAAAGGCGAGACACAGGCTTAACAAGAGATTTTTCCTTCACCTTTGACATTTAGTATGTCAATGAACCGCTCCGTAGCTCTACTCTCTCTGCGGCACCTCTCCTCATTACCCTCTTTGGCAGAAGAGCACAGTGCTCTTCTCTCTTTTTCTATCTTGTAATCTTTCTCCCTTTCACTCCCTCTCCTCCCCCACGTCCCCTCTTGCTCTTTCTCTCTCCAGCAACACAACCATTTCATTCTGTAAATAACTGTGCCTGAAGTCAACTGGAAAGGAGAAGGTCTGCTCACGTAGTCGGACCACTAGGGCTCTGTCTGCAGAGTTAGTAGTGCTTCGCTCTTCCCCCTGCAGGCTTGGTATCCTAGGGGCTATAAGGCTGAGTCCCATTCTATTCCAACCTGGATAAAGTATGCTCTCTGTCAGCACTTTCTCCAGCAGCCTGGCACTCTGTTTATTTTTGCAAGACACAGAGCTGAATAGACTTTAATAAATACCATGGCCTGAGAGTCAGGGAGCCATCTGAGCTTGTCACAACTTGTAACTTAGCTGGTGCACCGCTTCAGACCTTTGATTGGGTGTTCACTTAACGGATGAGTGAGTGCACAACTCTCTCACCCGGGCCCTTTGGCAATTGCACCCGTCAGACCACTGCAGGGGAATCAGTGCTGCATTTACCCAGCTTCACATGTGCACAAACAGGCACATTTAAACATAGCTCAATGCTGTTTGAAAGCAGGCTGAACAGAAATCAATCAGCAAGAGATACATTGAGTGTTACACTAGAGCTATAATTTGCTGGAAATCTTCCATGCAATCCTGAAATTCATTTGCTGAGGATTTTATAGGTCACATCCTACTGTGGTTTGAATAGATTCAGACACCCACAGAGGACCAAAGAAAACAAGAAATGACACTTACAAAGCAGAGGTGTGATAATGAGGGATGAGAACAAACTTCATGTTAATTACTTTGGGAAAAAAGGTTGTTCCTGGGGAATAAAAAACACTAACACAGTGTACACCAGGCTTTTATTGTAATTTGATGTGTCAAATGTTTTAGAACAGTGAGGTCAATGCACAGAACTGATCTGAATTCAAAACATCTACTGTATTTTGAGGCTGTAAAAAGGGAATAGTTACACACATAACTATTGATACACACGTATTTGATCTCTTTAAATACCACTCTCATAACTGTATGTGTAAGTGGACGTTACTTTGCTTGTCATGTCCGGGTCAAAGATGCGCCCCGGAACTGATATAAACAAGCTTAGTGGCTCCGGTCGCGAGCGATACATCCACACCTGAGTTGGAAGCGTTCACCGCATGCATGTAAATATGAGGCTAACACAAGCAGTTTAGCTTAGTACAGAATGGATGCAGAGGGAAACAACTAGCCCAGCTCTGTCCAGCAGTTACAAAATCCACCTACCAGCAACCTTGAAGCTCACTAATTAAAACCTTATATATCTTGTTAGTTTAATCTGTGTCATATTACACTTTAATCCATACAAAAACAGCTGATTGTGCTAAGCTAATTGGCTGCATGGTGGTAGATTCAAATTTACCGTACAAACATGACCTGACTCTTGGTATCGAAGCATATTTCCCAAAATGTTGAACTATTACTTTAAGTTTGTAAAATATGTAAGTAGAATACATCTAACCTGTAGAAGTCTCAGTTACATGTGATTTTAGATCTTGATGGTCACAGTTTGTTGGTTGTTTCATTAACATTATATGAGTGTTACACAGTATAATTGATGTTTAATAGAGTCTATTATAGCAGCGACAACTTTAGAGAAAATCATTTTTTGTCATCTGAAAAAAATCAATGTTAACTGGGTGCACCTCATCATGTTCAGTAGTTTTGCTTCTTTATTATTCATAGCAAACTATTGGACTGACAAGAGCAGCTTTAAAGTTATTTCTTTTGTGACGACTGATGTTTTATATCTACAAGACAAAAGCAAAGTTATGCATAATACAGTAGTTTTTAAAAATGTATAATGTTGGACTGCCAATATTGAGGAAATTTCCATTTTCAGGAGAAGCAGACATGAATTGAATCAAAATGAAAGTGCAGTTAAATGCCTTTGAAACAGAGCAGCATTAAGCAAAGGGGCTATGGCTATGTAGTTTAGCACTGTATGGGCCTATCATTTCAAATTGGGCTCTGTTGCTGCTATTGACTTCTCTCTTTCTTGTCAGTAGGATTCAGGGTTTTACTTGGAGTTGCTGAAAATTCCACAGTGGTTTCATCCGGTGTTAATCTGTAGAGATTTGCATTAGTGTCCAGAGACACCTTTGATCTTTCTAAAGACTTTGATTGGATGTGTGAACGAGGGGGCCACTTTCCCATCTGAATTAAAAGGGTGGGGGTGGGGGGTTATTTATAATTTTGGAAGTTGTTTTCAGGTCAGTGCAGGCTTTCAGAAGCAATCAGACAAACACATTTCAGTGGCAGTGGCTGAGAGACAGAGGAAGGGGGCGGGCGGCCGGGTACGATTTCAAACTCAGTGAACTTATGACGACAACGCTCACTGTTTCAGTGGTTGTCTCTGTAAACTGTGGGTGGATAAATGAAAGTCAGAGAGCACAGGGAGAAGACTGGCAGGGGTAGGGGGGAAACCCTGACATTATGAGGCATTTTAGACAGTTTTAACCAACAAAACACATTTAAATCAAAGTCTTAACACCTCAGTGTACAGCCTCTCAGTCTTTCAACAGGATGTCAAAAAATTTTAAAAACTGCCTTTAGAGACAGTATTTTTGACCTGAGGCCTGATGTTATAAACATTTGTTTCCACTTCTGTGGTGTGAAAGCCATTCTTGAGAGCAATCATTAATAGCAGAATCTTTCTGCTGACTCAAATCCACCGGGCCTCACCGACAGCTGGCCTCTTTGCTCCCCTCCGTCCATGCTTCACCTTTCATGAGAAATCAGAGCTCGTAAACATTGTCTCACTGATGCCTGAAACAAGTTTCCATGCCACATTAATGTGTGCAGCAGCGAGAGTGGGTCTCTCTTCGAACAGCTGCCACCCCTGCCTCCCTGGCAGCAGCGCTGGGTTAGATTTGCCATTAATTTGTCGCACCTGACAGCCGACTCTGCTGGGTACCCTTCATCTACACCACTTTGCTGCCTTGTGCCTGGAAGGGACATATCTTGCCCTTGTGAGAATAAGCCTGAAATATGGTTAGGAAAGAGAATGGTACAAAATAGGAGCCCCAGGCTGTGGATACACATTTCATGTGTATCTAGGCCAGGCCACATGATGCGGTAGAAAGTTAGAACTGCAGGGTTGAAGTCCATGGGGTAAGCCGGCCATAACACCTACTAAAGTAACTGGGGCTGATCAGCACCATAACGAAGTCCAAGTCAGTACTGAGATCCAGTTAAGTTTGAGTCCAGATCAAGTCCAAAGAGGATGGGAACCAAGTCAAGAAGGGACTAGTGAATGTACTTATGCTCAAAACTAAAATTACCATTAGTCATACATACATAATAGAGTATGTTTGTTTGGATATTATTGATTATATTCAAGGTCTTAACATTTACATATTCATAACAGCACTGAGTAGTGGCTTATACAGAGTGAACCTGTTACTTAAAAGAGTATTGCATAATGGGTTGTTTGTTGCTAAAGATAAAAAAGAGGGATGAGCGAGTACACCATTATCTGTATCTGTATCAGTTTAACCATGTAAATTATTATTATTATGTATTAGAATCTATACTCAGAATAGGCAGGGTTTAAACAGGAAGTGGTTGGTGCTTAAACTGGAAGTGCGTGGGCTAATCAGACGTTGTAAATTTTGATATGGGTTGATCAGAAGTTGCTATATTTTTATTAGAAAACTATTTATTTAACTGCATCAGAATTGAGCTTCAGAGCTTGAACTATTTACAGAATACATCTTTTTTGTTTCTGTATTTAGCAAAGAAAACTCCCGCACACTGTCTAACTTGCTAAAAAAAATATATATTGACACAACATTTAGGTGCTAGACCTTCATCAGGCCTGATGGGGTTTACTTTGCTACTTTTGACTCATCTGTCCCCTTCCGACACTCCTGTCTCTGACTATAGAGGTGCAAAGTTATTTATAGTTCTTTGTTTCTGTATAGTACAGTGTTGACAAATCTTACTCAGATGAAACTGGTAAAAAATACATTATCTGTACCAGATACTTGTTTCAGCGGAGTAGTCCCTCAACCCAAATAAATCAGTTATCAAATAGTTTTCAGTTAATTTTTGAGTAATCTGTATGCAGCTTTAAAATTGCTGTACATTGTAGAAAATAAAGTCAAACTTGGACCGAGACAAATCCAAGATGTCAGGGTAGTGACCTGGACAAGACTGGCCATCACACAAATATAGGCTGATTTCATATTGCACAGACTGATTTGTGCTTATTGAACAGGCACAGTTCAATGTCCGTCAGCTGCTTTTTACTATTAGTAGTGGCCTTATTTTGTTCCATTAGACTGTGTGAGCTGTCCGTTCTTTTCCAAAACACTATAAATCAGAAAATATCAGAACAACAACAAAATACATAAGTCATTATTCCATATCTTGTCGCCTTAACCAGATATGATACAACAATCAAATGTCACTATATAGTACTTTACCTGCATATTGTGTCATCTATCTTTATGTATATAGATGTCAGTAGGCTGGAGACAGTTTATGTCACTAATTTGTCAAGTGTTGGAAATCTAATTTGAAGCAAATATCTTCATGTTTTGTAAAGATAAATTAAATTGACTTTGACTCTGGTACATCATCCAGCTTCAGGCTAATCTATTATCTTAACATAGGCAATAATGTGCTGTGGCATATATCGTTACCTGGAATGACATGAATCATATTTCAAAGTTCAGGTTTCTCGACTTAGCCTGTCTCAGTTGGCTGACATTAAGATCCGTCTCAGGTCACTGCGAACAGACGGAGACAAACATTAAGACAGTGAGGAAAAGACTATTCTTGAAGATTTTATGGAGAAAAATCATCCAGCAGTCCATTTTCTTTATTAATGGATGGATGTGTTTCGTTATTGATGAGTTTGACATTCAACTCAGTAATGGAGCCTGTGGTGAGTTTGCAAAAGTTAAAAGCAAAACGTGAGCTTGCAACTAAGACTGTTGAACACTTAAAATCAATGGTGTTGTCCTATCAAGTGAAGCACTTAACCCCACCCTCTGACGTATAGTCATACTGTAACATTATGACCATAATCATAATGCAGGGGATGCATAAACAAACATTATTGTGCACATCAGCAGGAGCCCACTGTGCCCTTGGCCCTCAAATGGACAATAACATTTGACAAAGAGCTGCAATAAATGAGCTGTGAAAGCCGGGCCTCTTACCTGTCAACATGTGACACTTAAACCAGTAATTTGTTCCCCTCAGGGGCTGTACTTTCCAAGGTTTAAATTTCCCTCTGGACCCAAGATTATACAACTTTCACATACCTTTAAAAGACAGTTTAATATCGAAATTGAAACTGTACTTTTGGGCTGATATAAGCAAATGAAAAAAAAAAATTTATATCATAGGACACAAATTAGGCTTATTGTGCTTTCTTTATACTTACATAAGGTCCTTAAATATCAGGAGTTTAATAAAGATTTAGCCCGAGATATCCAGTGAATAACATTTCATAGCTGTCATCGTCATATGGCTCATAATGCCTTAATCTTTTATGCATATTTTCCCTTAAAACAACATAATGTCCATGAACAGGCCCTCCTTTGTCGTCAGTGAATGTCAACATCCCTGTTATCCCATCAGCTCCCTCTGCCTGAAACCTTACACCGCCAAACACCTGTTCTTTTGTGTGAGCTGGCATTTTACAGCAGGGTTTCTCAGACATGCAGTGGAGCCTCTCCCCTCGTTCGCTCTCACTCAACCCTCTCATTTAGTTCGTCTCACACTCTCGTCTCCCTCGCTCTTCTTCTCTTTTACATGTCATCACCCCCTCCCTTTAGGCTGCCCCTTTTCCTTTTACTTGCTATTGTCATTTCTCTCTCTTCCCTTCTGTCTCTCCAGCTCCATTTACCAAATCTGCCCTCTTCCATTCCATCTCTCTCTCTCTTATGTGGCTGTTTTCCTCGCCTAATTTCCTCTCTCTCAAACCAATACTTGACTCAGTACTCATTTTCTCCATATTTTCTCTTCCTTGCAATACCCTTGTCTCTCTTGTTTCCTCTTTCTGCTGCTCACATCATCTCGTTTAGCTCCCCTCTTTGTTACTCAATCTCTTCCTCGTCTTCCCTCTTCATGTCTTTGTTTTTCTTGTTTTTTTTAATTACTAACAATAAATTCAATACTCTATCTTCTACTCTGTGTGTATTTCATTTACACAACATGGCCAAAAGTGCACACATTCCACAATCTTGGTCTAATGACCAAGATGGTATGGTAATAGTCAGCTATACTGTAAGACATCCACTTTTGCCTTTTTGGAACCTGCCTGTGGGGATTTGATACCTTTCAGCCAAGAGCATTAGTGAGGTTGAGCACCAATGTTTGGCGACACGGCCTGGCTCACAGTTGCTATTCTTGTTCATCCCAAAGGTGTTAGATGGGGTTAGATGAGGTCAGAGCTATGTGCAGGACAGTCATGTTCTTCCACTCTAAACTGGGAAAACCTTTTCTTTATACACAAGATATAAAAAGTGAGCTGTTGGATGAGCTGCAGACAGGCATTTTCCGCAAACCAGCACACCTTCAACATGTCATCAAGGTAAACAGTGTTGTGGAAAAACATTCGTACTGTACCGGCATAGCTCGAGTGGTCATGGTTGCTCATAACTCAGGTCCTCACAAGTATCCCCACCCACATTGAAAAACACTAATAGTGCACATCTGAATCTCTTTAACCCTTCAGCTTCTTTTCTCTTTCTTCTGATTCTAACACCACCTTTCTTCGCTTCCTTTTCCCCCTTTCTAGCACTATGCTGATGTTCTCTTTCTCTTTGTGTCTCTCTCTGACACTCACACTTTATGTCTACCCACTACTCTGTATTTATCCTACTCTCCAACAACTCTTCTATTCCCGATTGTATGGAAGATGAGGTAAAAGAAAGGGGGAAAAAACCCTCTAACCCTTCCCTCATCTCCTTTCTTTTTTGAAAGCTAGCCTTTGTGGAGCTGCCGGGAGCAGCTCCAGTGTCTCCAACCACAGCCAGGGCTCTTTTCATCGGAAGAGGTTTGAAATCTAACTGACCCTATTCACGCACTGCCAGGCCTTTGCTTGTGCTCATGCTACATAATATGAGGCAATGCAGCAACTTAAGAATGTGAGTTATTCAGGGAAGGGGGAGACAACAGTAGAAGACCACAGAGGGAGTTTGGATCAAATCAATGAGAGGCAATTTAAAATGCTGAATTTTACAAGTGGACTTGTGCTTCTTTCCTCTTTAGAAAATACCATTACCTGAACCATCATTCAGTAATAATAGCCTACAATATAGCAGTCTGAAATTTTTAGTTTTGACTTCACTCCCAATATAAAGGACTCTGGAAATTTTTTTTTCATCTTGGCGACATTTTTCTTGGTAGTCATGCTGTGGTCTTTTTGAGCTGCACTTCCCAGAGATCCCTTGTCAGTCAAACAGTGTATCCAACACTGGGGTGTCTTTCTCCTTGCATCTGCTTTTGACAAAAAGGAATTTTCTGTAGATGATGAGTCTTTTCTTTATTGTTATGATATGACAGTGATCACTACGCATGCAAACTCCCTAATCATTCCTCTGATTATCTTGCAACCCAAACAAATATTGGAATGCTTTGCCTGGAAATATAATAGTTATAGTTATAATGTGTGAATAGTTTTCATGTTTATGTTGTGAGGCCAATCTGCACAACTCTATTAAGCCTGGCATTGTTCACCATTCAGAGCAGTCTCTGATCTTAGGAAGAAAAGCATTCTCTTGCGCAGTTTTCCTATGGTCTCCAGTTTCATTGTGGTATGGGCTGGTGTTATTCAGGCAAAAAGACCAGTGGCAGTATGTGCAAATCCAGTGGTAATGAGACTGAAAAGGTAGGGCTAGTCAAATATAACAAGCTGTGTGGGTTGTCCTTCTTCCGCCACTCTCAACTGTTAATAGCACTGCAGACAAATCTGGGGGGAAACTCGCTCCATCATCTTAACATAAGGAAATGTGTCTACTATGGTGTGTTAACTAATTCCAAATCCCTGTGCATATAAATAACCCTAAATGTGACATTTTTTATTGATTATGTCTAATATATTTAAGGAAGACTGCAGGATATTATTCAACATGACTGCATTAAAAACAACACAAAAGTAGTATGGTGTTAGGGAAATGCGATCAACAATTACTGAAACATAAAAAAATGGATCACTAATTCACTTATTGTATCTATTTTTATCTGATTTGAGAACTTAGTCCAACATACCTGGATTATTGTGTGTAATTTTTAACATCACTACTGAATATTTAAAGCATTTCCTATATTTTTTCTCTGTAATCAGTATTATATTTACATCCTGTGACTTAATTTTAATGTATCAAACAGAAACATAATATCATTTACTTGTAATTTACTCATATAGCATCATGATTAATGCAGTAGTTTTATTTTTGTAACAAGTGCTTTAGGCAACTTTTAGCTCAACATGCACAGTGAGCAGATTTGATCATTTTGTTGATATATGTTTGCAATCTCTGCAGACCTTAAATTATTCAGTGATTCTGGGCCTGAGTGTTCACAGTATGTAAAAGGCTTTTGTGAGCTTGTTATTGATTTAATTACTGTTGTGTTAGATCAATCAGTCACAGAGAGAAAAAAAACAAACATTTTACTTAAAAATGGGGCAAATTATTATTCTAAATGTCAGCACAATTTCCTCATCTGAAAACTAGTTTCAGTGATTGTGTGGCAATAAAAGCTACTTGAACTCCTAATCACTTGTCGCAGCAGCAACCAAAGAGCTTTACCAAAGTTAAAAGTGATTATGCGTCGTCTACCAAATAAGCATACAAATATGTTAATGCTTTTTCCCAGTTGAAATTGTGGCATCTATTAACTAGAACATTATACTCAGAGATGGTGTGGCCATTAAAAACTCACTGACTTTATGCATGTTGGCCTGGTATCTTCAATAAATTAAATATGCACAGTTAAAAGACAAAATCCCCTTTGTCTGCTTCCCTCAGGTCCACTTATCCCTCAGCCATGGTGAAAACATGGAAGGCTTCCCTTGAGACAGAAACAGTATAATATTTGTTTCTGTCTTCTTTAATTATTTTCAGCAACCCAGCGTTAGCCTTAAAGGGTTGCATAGATTCACAATTTGAATTTTTACATGAAACTGCCCTTTTAAAGCTCATCATCTACTGGGTCTATAACATTCTGTGGATAAACTATACTTGTAAGTAGAGGATAAATGCTTTTTATTTTTGACATCCATTTGAGTATTTGTGTTAGTCAGTTTAATACAGTCTTTATCCAGCCTCTAGACACATTAGAGGAATTGTAGTTTAAGATACTTTTGCATGGAACCATGTTGGTTGCTGTTGGGAGTGATCACATATTTGAAAGGCTTTCACACCAATATTGTTTGCTGGTTTGATCATATTTTGGACAAATGAGAACATCCTAAATTAACTTCACATAAATCACATAACTGTCCCTCGCCACCTGGTTGTAGCGTGTCCTAGTCAACCCTGTTGCGACTGATTTGAAGGACAGAGCTTCTCAGTAGTGATATGTTGTTGTCACAATGTATATTAACATTTGTCATCTGCTCACTTGCGAGACTGCAATATAAGCTTTAGCATCCCTCATTTGTCTTTCTTGTAAAGTAGTTTTGAGCAGGTTGTGTTACCATTGCACCACTTGCAGTGCTCTTCAGAGATACCACCATTCAAGTAGTGTTTACAGGGTGCATTTTTATATCGCCCAGTGTCTTGACAACCATTTATTTTAAGTAGTATGATCAAAATCACAAAGTTAATTTTGGTATGCATATAGTCCAAGTGGATTTTTCTGTCTTACCTTCCCTTTAACAATAACATAGGCGGCCAGTCCGCTTGGTTTGAAACACCGTGAGAGCAAGTCAGAAGAAAAAGTAAACTGTTTCAAAGTCAGACTGAGTCAGACAAAGTAAAGAGTTAATTAAAGCTAAAGGTACTTTATTTGTCACATACACATACATGTAGCAAGATTCATCCTCTGCATATAACCCATCGCAAGCGAGGAGTGGGCAGCCTCTGTGCAGCGCCTGGAGATCAACGACAGATTGAATGCAGTGTCTGGTCAAACGGCACTGACTGGAGAGCCTAGCCGTTCTCCTGGGTACATAAAATATTGTAGACGGTTAATTGTAACACACATTGACCCATCAGGTAGGGATTCTGTACCCTGTGCTAAGACACATTAAAGTGATATTCTACCCAAGATATATGAATCTGTGAATGAACTACTCATCCCCTATAGGCTTCAATTCAGGTCACTTACATAGGATTTCAATGGTGAACCTCCATACAAACTTCTCAAACCTCTCCCAATGATCTACTTCTTTGCTGGACAGAAAATAAACATGCAAGACTTTTGAAAATCTTTTTTTTATTATTTAGTTTTTCTTTGGGTCCAGATTCTCCAATGTGGGGGTTCAGTTATTTTTTTATAGAATCGTAAACTGAATATGTTTGGGTTGTGGACTGTTGATTGGGCAAAACAAGATGTGTTAATACTAGGGCTGGGCACGTTATCACGTCATTATCGTGTTAATTAATAATTAATTAACTCTGACAATTACTTTATTGCACGTTAACACATTAAGTCTGTTGCTCACTGGCTCTGAATACACAAAAAGTCAAACCATGGGTCACAAGAGTGGTGGGATGTTTATCAGCCTAGAAATCACCCACCCAATCAAGCAGCAGAGGGAGGAGGCTTCGGCAGACTACTTTGGATGAAGCGTGTGGGAGAAGTAGATAAACAAAAGCAAGACAAGCGATCAGATGCCATTGCGAAGTGGAAAGCTACACACTGCATGCTGTTTAGTGTTGGGGAAGTTGTCGATCTTTCAAAATCAGAATCAGCTTTACTTTTCAGGTGTGTGTACACATATGAGGAATTTGACTCTGGATTGTACAATGCTCACAATGTGTTTACTTATACAATAATACAATAAAAATAATACAGTAATAGAATCAAACACAGGCTACAGTATAGAGAACACATATATGCACAATGTAAACAAAAACAGACAGATTAAGACAATAGTGCAATAAGCAGAGTGCAAAGGATGCAGGGGAAAATAATTATTACCATTTGTTGTTGTTATTATGTACATGTTGGAGGTGGATGTGATATACAAGTGCACATACACATACAAGCATACATGTACACAGTGTGATGAGTGCAAAGAATGCTAGAATAAAGAAGTATGATTTGCAGGTGTTATGTACCTGAGGTAGGTAGATTTGGTATACAGTATGACAAAATGAACAGCTCTGAAATAGAGAATGATGAATAAATAAATGATAAGTGGTAGCCAGTAAACAGGTGACAGAGTTACTGGGTTATTGCACAGGAATTGTTGCTGACACTGTGAGTCAGAGACAGCTGTTCATCAGAGTGATGACTTATGGTAAGAAACTGCTCCCAAGTCTGTTAGTTTTGGCGTCTAGTGCTCTGTAGCGCCTGCCAGAGGTGAGAAGCTGGAACAGGTTGTGTCTGGGGTGAGATGGATCTGCAGTGAGTTTTCCTGCCTGTTTCCTGATTCTGGAAATGTAAAAGTCCTGAATGGAGGGCAGGTTGGCACCGATGATCTTTTCTGCAGTCCTGATTGTCTGTTGTAGTCTTCCCCTGCCCTTTTTGGTGGCAGATCCAGACCAGACAGTGATGGATTAGCAGAGGACAGACTGGATGATGGCTGCGTAGCAACTCGTCTGTGTTAGCCGGCAAGCTAACGTTATGTAACTTGAGCCAACTAAAGCACAAAATCACAATTTATTCACATGCTTTTCCTTATGTTAGTTTACCTGTCCAATAGGATGAAAGAAAACTCTGTGTCGTTTTCTGTAGGTTGCAAAACAGTAGGTTTCTTAGTGACTCAAGCCTTTCCAATGTTCACTGCGTTTTCAGCCAACCTCGACTTAGATTGTCGTTTGGCCAGAAGGGCTACTGCACATAAAACTCTATTTTTTATCCTTACATGGAGTTTGTGTTGGAGTCTGTGCTGGGAGGTGGTTGTTTTATGGTCTTAGCAGACTCCATGTTGCTAGCTGCAGTGTTGTTGCTGTGTGTATGGTACAGCTTAAGCAGGCAAGAGGCTCAAGGGCGGGCATGCAAGTCACAGCAAATGGATTTCCCGGAAAATCTGACCCAGAGTCTTCATGTAGGAGTAGGCATCCTGGTTGTCAGACGTAACAGAAGCGGATAGTTTTTGTGTGACGTTACAACCCCTTCACACACAGGCAAAACAATGATTTTTATTTATTTATTTCAATAACACATAACTACATATAGCCCCATTTTGTGTGGAGTCATACAATAGCTGCTGCAGAGATCTAACCTGTGATCTTTCTGTCAGTGGACCGGTCTCTCATACCACGAGGCCACTCTGAGTAGATGTGCAAAATGTCCTTGTGTCAATACAGACAAGCCTAATGGTCTGTGTATTTAAACTCTTCAATGGGATGACACTGGGGCTTTAGCGGGTTATAATGGGAACACCAGTGTGTGAAATATGTTATGCAAAGGAAGCAAGCGAGTGATGTAGCAAAGGGCCACCATTTGGCACTAAGTCTAGAGAGTCAGCAATAAAAAGAGGACTAAAGTAAACAAGCCGCTGACATTCGGTTTTGGCTGCTGTACCACAAGCAAGAGGCGCCTTCCAAAGTTGGCCGAGTGAGATAAATAGGGGGTCACCAAGCAGGAGGAAGACCTCTGAAGACCTCTGTATTCATTGTGCGCAGCTTTACTTGTCATGTACAAATATAATGAATTACAGTATGTTTTCCTTTTTTAAATTTTTTTAAACAATAGTAGCCAAGTTACGTTCTCTGGAAGTAATATTGTTAATTTTGTATGTTAATTTTGTGTGGAAAGTCATTTTGGATTCAATGACGAGAAAAGTGAAATAAATTCACTGAATCTGTGTGACTTAATAATGGCCATATTCTTGGATCTGATTTTTCTTTTTATGTAAACACATTATTTTGCTTTGCCATGCCCTTCTAACATCTGACCCTGATGAATGCAACTGTAACAGGCAGGGTGGGAAGGAATGTGTACAATTAATATTGCTGGATGTTAAACGTTATGTCATTCTGTGTATTTAATTTCATGTATAATGCTTACCCAGTTGGACAGAAATACTTCAAACATCACAAATCTGGCACTATTATTTTTTTCAAATATTCTATGAAAAAATTTACATTATGCCATGTTGAGTGGTAGAGCTTTTTTGTGAATTATTATTCCAAGAGCCCCAAGAAGTCATTGCTTCTGACAGCAGAAATATTAACAGCGAATGGTGTGGAAGTCTTAAATTATGAATAAAACATAACATGTCGTGTTTGACAATACCATCACTGCTAATAAAACCATGGGCATGCTTTGCTTTTGCCAATCATCCCACTGACAGCATTAATTGAAATGGCAACATGATTAAAAATCCCATTAATCATGCAGCCCTTACGGACAGAAAAATGTAAAAACTTTCAATTGACCTTCAAAATAGAATTTATGCTTTGCTCATACACGCAAAAGAAAAGCAATCTATAAAAATAGACATTTTGTACTTTTCAAATTAATTAGATAAGTACTTTGTTTGTGCCGTGAGACAAACCTGCAAACATTAATTTGGGGTTGAGTGGTTTGTGACCGACCAGACAATTTAATTATAAACATTTTTTTATTATTACGCCATTACTGGCAGTTACTGTATGTTATTTGATGCAGGTAATTGAAAAGAGCTAAAGGAAAATATTGAGAAGAGTTTACGCAAATCATAAAAATAGACAAGAAAAACTAGCTTTTCTTTCTCATACAAAAAGTAATATGCCATCAACTAGTTATTTGAAAGTCAAAACACCCCCCTTTTTATAATAATAATTGCTACAAATAATACAATTCAAAATCAAGTTTAGTGTAATATAAAACTATACCCATCTCTCAAGAAACACGTAAACCTCTATGCCATTAAAAGAAGAAAAATAACTAAAAAAGTAGTCTTTTATCCCTACCAGCAAGGACACAGGTAGTATGTTGATCCATTTGATCGATCACTAGACATGTGGGAATAAGTCTAATCCCATTTATACCCCCTGACATCGACCTCTGGGCCCCTGTTGTGATCCTGTATCCAGGATGAGGCTGACTCCTGGGCCACTGACACACGAACCATTTGAGCTCAGCACACATCCCAAGAAAAACTCATCCGGACACATTCAGCTACAATAGTGTCACGCTCGGATTGGCTCTGTGAGCACTGTCATGGCTTTTTGAGCACGAAGAGGGGTTTTGGGTGGCAAGGTCTGTAAAATGGGAGAATGGGGGGGGGCACTCTGCAGTGTGTTGACTGTCTTTCCTGCACTCTAACATGAACCAGTGCCAGTATGCAATAGGCAGCTGCGATCAATGATGCTAATCAAAACTACAATAAAGGGGGACAATATTTGTCATCACTTTACGGATCTTGACACTGATTTGTGTGCCTCATTGCTGGGTGATTGCTCCATTGTCTACTTCCCTCTGCAGATAGGTTGCTAAATCGTTGTCCATGTCTACTGAACTCAAGAATCATCCCTTTTATGTCAAAAGAACCGACCGCCCCCTTTTCCAGCAGACACTTCAGAAAAGCAAACAATCGGGTCCAGGAATAGCAGCTGTATTGTTGCGTCCCCACGTTTCTCATAAGGGCCCTCCACTCCTTCTGCCCTCCTCCCTGAGTTTCAATCCAAACCTGAATGAGGCCCAAACAAAGAGGAGCTGTCAGTGGTCTGCTAGACGTGGTGGATTAAGCAGAGAAATGAAGACCTGTCGTAGACTTCAGCCAAATAGACTCCCTGTATCTAAGCGGCAGTGGCAAGGAGCCACATTTCTTTCATGACGGCCTTTTAATGAGTTCTAATTAAATATCTGTGGGCTCAGCGATTGTCCAGGGCTAAGAGCTGGATCGCTGGCCACCTAAGACCAGAATAACAAGAAACTACAGAGAGATAAACTCTCAAGGGATAACCTTCTGTGGCCAATCTGTCTTTCATTTGTATGTTATAAACCACTGGTGTCCTGCAAAATTGGAACATTTTGCACCAGTACTGTTATTCTATGATTAGTCCAAAACAACAATACAAAGTGTCAAGTCTGCAGCCACTTTTGTGGCTCTGTGAAACTGTAATGCTCATTGTAGAGAAAAACAAACTGATAGAAAAGCATGGGTTGAAGTTCACAAGGACTATCACTGTGTGCATCTTTTTGTTTCATGTAAAGCACTTTGAATTGCCTAATTGTCAATAGGTTCGACGCAGATAAACGTGCCTTGCTTTACCAAATTTTATGGTAATTCATCCAACAGTTATCAAGACATTTTACTCTGAACTACAAATGTCAATGTACCTGACTGCCTGTGGCGCAAGAGGAAAAAGTCAGGGCCTCACCAAAGTCATTAGGACTTATCCTCTGGGCATCATGGATATCTGTACAAAACGTAATAGAAATCCATTCAGTAGTTCTTGACGTTTTTCACCAACAACCAAAAATATCAACCTTATGGTGGCGCTAGAGAAAAGGTCAGGGGATCACCAAATCAGTAGGATCCACTGAACCATGAATGCGTGTACAACATTTCATGCTAATCCATAAAACAGTTGTTGAGATATCTTAGTCCAGACCAAAGCAGTGGAACTATCACCTGACTGACATTGCCATTCCTTAGCACCCCACAAATGTGGCTACAAATCACAAGCATAAACCAAGATTTCACTTGAAATATTCAGGATAACATTAATGTATTCACTATTCTTTCTTAAAGGGTTACATTTATAAACACTTTATTTAGCTGACCCTTAAGTCCAAAGTTACTTACAATTACTAAGGCAAGGCAAGTTTATTTGTATAGCACATTTCAACAACAAGGCAATAAGAGAAACACGGGGGAAATATAAATACACGTTTCATTATCTGTTAAGTTCAGTGTGTGTAGCATGAAAGGACTACAAATTTTCGTTTTGTTAAACAACCTTGTAACCTTGAGAACTCCATAGGAACAAAAGCCAGCTGACATCAGAAAGTACTTCCCTGCAAAACAAACAGCTAAAAGTTCAGTGCTACAGTGTAAGTGCTTAACGTTGTTTTATTCCATTTGAATCTAAGATGTATGACGTGTCAAATAGTTTTTTTTTTTTTTTTTTAAATGGCACTATTTACTTTATGAAACTGATACACGTGATTCGGCCACCAGCAGTGATTTTTCAGTTGAAGATTCTGTTGCCAAAGCAACCCTGTCTGGCACAGTTCCATAGCAGTTTAACTGACATTGTAACATCCACCATTTTGTCAGATCTGTAACCAAGCAAATATTGACAGGCTTCTTTTATCTGTGCCCCAAGTGCCATTGTTGGAGCATGAGCTTATCTGAAGGCAGTGGCGGATTGGCCATCTGGCAATTATGGTAAATACCAGAGGGGCAGGACCATTTGTTCTGGTGTGAGCTGTTCATATATTTAAAATATATATTTAAATACATTGTTTGTACAGCCTGAAGGAACATAAGATGGGTTGTTATTGCTTGTGTCAAAGCAACAAAACTGGTCTCTTAAATCCGACACTGCCAAATATGTAAATCAACCGAACTCTTTGGAACGGTTTAAATCCAGCTGCTGAAGCTGCAGTGAACGACAGTACTGCTGCGGAGGTAAGAAGAAAACATAGAAAACACAGGTAACTTAAGTCATTTTCACACAATTCATGCTACTTCTGAATGTTAGCTCCAGTGTTTGTTTTTTTACCGTAGCCTACTTTAAAATATCATTGCTTCGTGATAATTGGTTACAATTGTTAGCTAGTCTGTTACTGAATCAAGTGACTGAAATATCAGCAGTTAATGTGGGATTTAGGGTAAACAGACTGCTGTAGGCTACACCTATAGCAATAGCCATCTACTACTGTAAACATTTGTAGTGAACTTTACTTTGAGCCATCACCTTTTGGTTTGTGGACTTCTGTTTTGAAGCCTTGAATTTGGCCGATAGGGCGCCACCTGTCACACTCTGTCTGTCAGCCATACCTTGTTTTGCACTTTTGAGTTTAGTTTATTGTCTGTCTTATAGTTACAATGAGTTTTGGGTTCTGTCCTGTCTAGTGCCTGGTGTCCAGTATCTGTTATATAGTCTATGTTTTGAGTTTCAGTCATTTCTTGTGTCCAGTTACTCTGTGTGCTTGTGCTTGTTGGTCTGTTATTGTCTGTGTGTCTGGTTATGGGGTTATTATCTGTCCGCTGGTGTTTAGTAGTGGTTTGGTATTTTCCTGATTTCAGTTCTGTTCCACTCTCATGTATTAGTTCTGTACCTTCATGCTTGAGTTCTGTCTGCTGGTCTATTTATGTTCTCTGCCAGCTTCATTAATTAATCTGATTTTATTTATTCTGCTCCAGTCTCTGTGTAGCCTTTGTTATTCATCCACATCTTACTTAGTATCTGTCCTGTCTTGTATCTTAGTTCTTTGTCCTGTACCCTAGTTCGTGTCTTAGT
>JAPMOB010242367.1:0-18021 GCA_029875015.1 Lepomis gibbosus
CAGTTCAGAGCGTTCAGAGAGTTTTCTGTGGGAGATAGGAACTCCCTTTGGGCTTTTTCACTTTGCAAACCTTTTACTTGCACAAAAAAGATATATAACTCAATAAAGGCGAGGGAAAAAGCCAAAAAGAATAATACCACCTCTTTAAATTACATTAAGGTTCAACTCAGGGGTGACTTAAATGTGACTATAATTTGAGGAAAACTCAATTAAATTGATTAAATGTACCAATTTAAATTATTCATTTTCCCCTTAGAAACCCGTGGATAAACACTTGTAGCATGAAAGAGCCTTAATTTGGTCAATTTATATGGATTATAATCCCTTTAGAACTCCTTAACCACTTCATTAAACTTTTACAACAATTAAATTTTTAAATCCAGTAATGTCCCTTTCAAAAACACGACCAATATTTGGAGTTTCATTTTTTCAAATTAATTTTCATTGAATTTTCTTGACCTTTGCTTGCGTCAATCTTCTTAAACAATGCCGAGAAGACTGCAGTATTCCTTCATATATGACATAACTAATCCAACAGATTAGTTTCCTCTTAATAAAACATCTGTACCTTTAACATCTTCAATGTTTGTGTAAAGTTTAAACACAGGGGTGGCTTTAATGTTATTTGGTCAATTTTATTACTGGGGTTTCTTTCCACCAATAAATCAGTTTCCTTGGGGTTTATTTCCTTAAAACTCCTTAAACAAGTCTGGAAACCAGTAAAACATTAATCCATGTACATAAATGAATCCATTGATCTTTCCTGTAAAACACATGAAACACCAGGAGGGAAACATTACGAAGGGGGAACAGACTGAGGTAGCAGGCTGAGGACGACGTCTCTATCAAACTATCAACTTTTATTTTTCCTGATGAATAAATACTGTACCTGTAAATAAGCTGTGAGGGAGCGCCTGCAGTCTGAAGACTGAACGCTGCCTTTATGTCCCGTCACTCTTGTTATTAGCCTCGGGATAAAGAGCAGCTTCTCCCTGATGGTGATGAATTCTGCCTGACAAAAGAACCCAAGGAGGCCGAGTCATACATTTATTTATTCTGCAGGAATTAATTGAAACAATATTTCCAGGAGAGAGATGATTCATAATTTAGTGCTGCTGTGTTTTAATTCTGCAGCCGTCATACATCATCCTCACTGTGGTTTGTTGGTGTGCATGTCTGCAGCTATCTGGGCCTGCTTTTATTCTGCTCCGCCTTTGTCACTGGGAGCCTCAGGAGCTCATATTCTCTGCAGGGTTTGTTGTGAAGCCATTAGCCGCCGCAGTGCTCAGGGTTAGCTTCCCCTTCTATTGATCGAGGACGGACAAAGAGCCCTGAGCCGGCCGGGCTCGACTCCTGTGCATCTCTGAGTCCTCAGCAGCGTCTGAAGGCTCCCGTTACCTCGCTGCTCGAGGAGCTGCAGACACGCAGCACTGGATCTCTTTGTGCACCAATTAAAATGCATCAAGTGCAAATCACCTGCTGAGGGGACCGGGCTCTGGTGTCCTCCAATGTGCCCAGAATTGGAATGGGACCTGATTAGTCTCGCATCACAGACTCTGCGGGTGAAACCATTCAATGCAGCAACAAGGCCGGAGGGGGGAGGAGCTGCTGTGAGGCCTAAAAAGTACCTCGCATATAAATCTGTCGCTGTGTTGGCTCACAGTTTGGAATCCAGATGATTAAGATGATGAAGGTCTGATGAAGGTCCAAAGCTGCTTTTTAAAAAAAAAAGGAAAATGTTTTCGTGTTATTACATGTTTCCAAGGAACACCACACTATTTTTTAAAACGTGTTTCTCTGCCTTCCAGGTTGCTGTTGGTTCCCACTTAATGAACTGAACTGTGAAAAGGGAGGACATTACTCGCTCATTTGTACACGTTAACATACTGTCATCATTAGAGCTGTAACGGTTCTGAAGCCGAGACCGAAATCGCGCCTCAAAAATCCACGGTCTCATGGATCCGAGAGATAGAACCGCGACACACACTTTCCCCGGACTGTTGAGCTCTCATTAGGACAGTGTAACTGCAGCGGCGTAAAATGTATGTCGATAACACTGTATTTAAAGTTGCTGCAAGCTGTTGGCCTATATTTTGTAATTACTACACCTCTGATCAATTTTATTGTCTTCCAACTGCATCACATGAGTGTTTTGTTCCAGTCATGACTACATTAATTAACCCATTAACCATAATACTAATAATAAAACTACTAATAATAATATTAATTGAATACCAGCTGACCTACCTCTTCCACAAACTGAATATATATTTTTGCATTTTGTATTTTTATAGACTTTGTACCAAAATTTTGTTTTATATTTTTACATTTATATGTGTAACTACATGCTGTACCGTGCGACTTTACTTCATCTTGGCCAGGTCACCGTTGCAAATGAGAATATGTTCTCAATTGCTCTACCTGGTTAAATAATGGCATTAAAAATAAAATAAAAATTGAAATAATAAAAATATATGTATCTGTATTCTATAATATGAGACAGAATAATAGCAAATGTAAGCAGAACTTAAGCATAGTCCAGCTATAAGACACTGCTGACCTCCAAGAATATCACAACATATATAACATGAATTTATGAAAACATTTACTAGCTACATATGTGTGCTTTGATAGGCAGACAGTAAATACAGTTTACTATAGGGACTAGTTCCTGCACTTTCATGACCAAGAATGTTTTATATCTGCTACACAAATGCAGCTCCAGCTGTCTGTCTGTAGTTGTGGTTAGGCAGGGACCTTCACACTGAACTGGGATCTGTTAATTTAAAAGGTTTTGCTGTCGGACTCTGGTTGATGAAAATGTCGGTCGTGCTCGTGAGTCTCGTCTCATCACAAACACTCTGTAGCCTCGGCTTCCTTCGCCGGATTTCCGTCTGCTTGCGGTTTGCATCTCGCTGTTGTTTATCACTGTAACTACGCTTCTTCTTCTTCTGAGGTTTGATCCTTTCAGCAGCTGACTGACCACAGGGGAAGAGTCTCCGTCTCGAGCATCTGGGAACTAAATCTCTCTTTTGTCTTCCAGAGGAGACGCCGATGTCTCGCGTCAAACTGAAGCTGTAAAATCTAATGGAACAGTGCTCACATTGGGTCGAGTGACTGTGCGCTTCAGAATCAATACCAGGGTGAGAAATTTTCCATCTCCGCAGCACCGCTAACCCGGCGGGGGTGAGATTTATGTGATTGCTCGGGGTAGGAGAGGATGAGGTTAAAGACTGAGAGCTGGGAGCGAGGCAGAAGGGAAGACAGATCCTGACAGACAATTAAAAAGGAAAAACTGGAGAATGGTGCTAGAAATTGAAAATGCAAATGCAGGACGATCTTCTGATTGGCTGTCAGACAGTGCTTGAAGTGGGAAAAAAATAAGAGCCAGTACTCCCCTTACTCACATGTTGGCACAGCATCCTCACGCCTGGTCGTATCTACATCTGTTCACTGCAGATGCTCTATTCACAATGTGGAGGAGGAACTAGGAGCTTATAAGTTAGTGTAAGACAGCTGTTTGTTTCTTGTTTTCATTCATTAAATCTTTGTGTTTGAGTTTATGTTTTCAATTTCAGTTTAGTAATTTGTTTTTAACGTAGGTTTGCTATTTTGAAAATGCTTAGTTTTAGTTTAGTTTTTCTTAGTTTCAGTGTTAGTTTTAGTCTTTGTTGCTGCATGATGCCAAGCTCAGTTCAGTTTAGTTCAGTTCAGTTTAGTTTTTTTCACAAAACATTAAAATACAAGCACAAATCATTAGAAATAACGTGGATTTGTGAGAAGGGAATCCCTTTTTTTAAGCTATCTGACGCTGGTATATAAAGGCCCATACACTAAGCAAATATATATTTGACTAGAAAGCATTTATATTAAAATCTAAACCTTTATTAATCAAAAAAATAGGTATTAAAATAATGTGAAGCACAAAGAGACAGGTTGGCTTTGAGATCAGTGAGCCCACAAACACACACTAGCTGACATGTAGTGAATATAATGAACAGAAGACACGTTAACCCAGTGGGCAAGTTTATTCCACACATAGGATGAGGACTAAGCCAGACCATCAGAACGGAACAAAACAAGGAAAAGAGAACCACCAAGCCCAAACTAAACTAAACATAGTCTAAATATAACTCCATACAGTTGTTGCATTCATCTTATTTTCTACATGTATGTATAAAAGATAAACAAAAACATGTTCAAATCCTACCAACTACCTGGACACCTGGGTCTCCCCGGCAAAGTTAAGCTTGATTTATACTCCTGCGTAGGGTCTACGTGGCGTAGCTACGCACGTAGCCAGGCATTTATACTTGTGCGTCCGTGAATCTGGAGTTACACCCCCAAACGCTAGTCGGCGATAGCGATACAGCATCCACTGTGTTGACTTTCGCCGGCCGAGCAGTCGTTTTGGCCACTAGCCAGAGCTTACGGTCCGCGTCGACTCGATGTGTAGTTACAATTTTGAGGAGGTGCAAGTCAGGCTACATCGTAGGTGACAGCGTAGGGTAGAGGGCTGAGAACAGAGCAGAGGCAGAGGCTGCTGAACTGCCCCTGCAGTTCCACCGGCTTCATATTCACCCGAAATGTGGGCTTATTTAGGACCTATGAAAAAAATTTATGATAACCATGGTTACTCTTAGTCAAAAAAATTGCTAGTTCAGCCACTAGCATGATGTCTCGTTAGCTAGCTTTGCTAGTAACATTAGCTACCTGGTAATGAAGCTGTGTTTTTTATTTTTAATTGCTTGATGTGTGATATAACGTTACCGTATGAGAGAGATTACCACAGCGGAGGACGGCATATTGGAGATGTTGTCAATTGTTGTCATGGAGAAATCCTGTAAATACTCATTGCTTCTGTTAATATCATCGTCCACTACTGATGATGTATCTGGTGTTGTTCCATTTCGTAGGGGAATATTTCAACCCCTTGGCCCTCGTAACTCGGTTTTAAGGGCCACGGGGTACACTGGAAAACAAGTGGTAGGGGCAAGGGGTAAAATGTTATTAAACTTTTCTCTTCTCTCTTCTTTTAGTGTCACACAAACGATCAGCACCTGGTAGGAAAGGATTTTACTTTCTAAGCTCTGTTGTGTGATCGTCTGACTCTGTGTTCTCTTTGTGCCCTTTTAGAGCCAGCCTTTGTAAGGTTAATGTAATGTTACTAAGACTAGCCGCCAACAGAGAAAAGCAGGCGAGAGCTGGAACAGGTGAGCGCAACGTCGTTCCCCCTGGGGTTATGCACTTTATTGAGGGCCATTATGTAGAAGTGAAGTACTGCGTAGCGGTGAGGACCGCCCCACCTAAGCACTGCTGTCAGGTCTCTTTGACTTCATGACGGCTGCATTAAACAAAATGTATCAGTTTTATAATTAAGCACTCTAAATGTTTTGCTCCTGCCGTGAAGCTGAATGACTCTCTTTGCTCGGTCTTTGTATTTCAAGCACCTCGGGAACAGTGGGAGGTCGTGACAGATTTCGGGTTTGTTGCGTGCTCGTGGCATCCTGACAGCGGCGTCCACGAGGCTCATAAACAGTCCCAACATGCAGAGAGGCCGTAAACAGTCTGTGAGAAACGTCTGGAGGAGGACAAAAGCCCCTCTCAGTCTCTGTTTGGCTCAGAGTGCAGCCTCTCTGAAGAGCTTTCCACAGTAAAAGCAGCACGTCACCACAAAAATAAAACAGATTTATTGCTGGCAAATCACACTGACAGACCAGATCTGTACACAGCCTGCAGAGGGGGAACTCACAACCCTTTAGCGTGGTAAAAAATCCCTGAGATTTTTTGTTCTGTCAAACACAATTTTTCAACCATTTTTGGCTCCCATTTTTACAGCTACAACCATTAAATGTGTTTATATTTAGCAATTTCCTCTATATAATGTAATTTGCACTATTTCAAGCACAGGAAATGCATGTTAGAGGTTAGGAGTTAGAGGTGTTACAAGACAAAGTGTTCTCGGAAGAGATGAGTTTTCAGGAGCCTTACCGCACAAGCTGAAAGACCTGCTAAGAGGGCATTGCAATAGTCAAGGCAAGAGATACCCATGGCCTGTACCAGAAGCTGGGTGGCATACTACTGAGGAGAACGGTCTGATTTTTCTTATGTTGTATAGAGTGAAGCGGCATGACCGAGAGACAGCAGCAAGATGGGCTGAAAGGGACAACTGGTCATTACCCCAAAGCTTCTCTCCACCTTGGTTGGAGTGATGGTTGAGGAGTCAATTTGTAGTTTGATGTTATGGTGAATAGATTGCTTGGCTGGAATGACCAAGAGTTCAGTCTTATAGACGTTGGTAAGCCATCATCCATGCAGATATGTCCGAGAGACAGTCTGTGATCCGCGCCAAGACTGTGGGGTTGGCTGGTGGGAATGATAGGTAGAGTTGTGTATCGTCTGCGTAGCGGTGGTAAGAGAAGCTGTGTGTGCGAATGATTGGCCTCAGTGAGGTGTGTGAGTTTCCATCATTAATCAAGCCTAAAAGAAAGAAGTGGTTCATACGTGTTGTTAATTTTTTTTTGCTTATGGAGAACTGGCATTGTTTAAATAAGGGGATTTTATCAAGCAGTCTCTCCTGGAAGACATTTCGTGTTGCGACACTCTACACGTGAAAAACAACAAAAATAAAACCCTGGTTTCTTTCTCACCTCAAAATACCGGGTCATCTGTTTTCTAAAGTCACACCACCGCCACCTAAGCTGATATCGGAAGGGTATGTGCGATAGGGTTTGTGAAGTTAAACGGCCATCCATCAGGCGGTTCTGATTGAGGGTACTGGCCAATTCAAAGCTGCCAGTATGCTTCATCAGTGTTTGTCGGAGGGTCAGACAGCTTGTACAAAGAGCTATTACAACAAAAGGAAGCTCCAAAGCGACTCCTTTTCGCCAGAAAAAGCCACAGCGCAACAAAAAAGCACAATGACATACAGTAATCTGCACTCGCTGCTGTGTTAATTCACCGCCTGTCATGGCACTGAGACAAATTATACTGTATGAAGTTATGGGGCTGTAATTATGCAAATTACACTGTGGTCTGCGGGGGTGGAGGGAGTTGGAAAAGGCTGAGACACAAACCGATTCACAGCTGGCAGCAAAGTGATGAAGAAGATGATGATGATGAAGCAGGTTTCTGGTTTCTACAGCGTCTGACTGCTCGACGCAGCTGCACCTGCAGACCGCAAACACCTGGAGGTGGAGAGACCACCAGCCTACAAGGAGACAAATGGGGAGAGAGACATAAATCACTAATGAGCAGCTGTTTAAAAATCCAAACTTAATGGATTAAAAAGATGTTTTTCGTCTTGTCATCAAATCCCAAATTAACAGGGAATGTAGCGACGAGTCCTGGGTGTGTCTCACAGCCTGATGTCTCCTCTCCATTGTTGTCCAAAAACTATTAAAACCCATCAGTGAGCCTCACTGATGCAGAACCAGAATCTGGTTTAATACCAAGTTCATTTTCACATACAAGGAATTTGCCTTGGTGGATTGGTGCTTAAATGTACACATAAATATAAATATAGAATTATAAATACAGAAACGTAAAGAGTTCCAAAATGTACAAATATCAAAAATACAAAAATAAATATACAGGATATTTATGAAGGAATGTGCAAAAAATTTCATCAATATTGCAATCATCATGAACACACACTGTAGTTTATTCTGACTCTGTGCCACACACACACGCATGAGATTTTTTTTAAGCAACCTTCTTCCCCAGAGTCAGATAAGAAATTGTGTCTTTGTTCGAGATAGATCCTGGAAGTGTTTAGCCAGCATGGGAAAACTTGTGTTTAGCACCTGGGTCTTAGTTTGTTTATCATTTTATCGGGTTAGAGGTCTGTCTTGGTACAACGTTCTGGTGCTGTATGTAATAATTCCTGCTGTCCACGCTGGCTGTGTAGGGATCCTGAATGTGTTGCAAAAAAAGATAGAGGCTAAAGTCCACATCCTGCAGTTTAACAGATGCTGATCTTATTGCTAAAAAAATCAGAAGTTTGCCTTTCTACCACTGTGTGTTTTTCACGTCTGAATACCACGACAAAGATCCCCACTCAGTCTGTGTTGAAGCTTCATATCACCTTCAGCTGAACTTTAGACGTTGTTCACTCACACAGCAGAAGAACTCTTTCACTCTGTCACATAGAGTCCTGCTGTTTTCTAAACATCCATTTGGCTGTAAGATGGTAAAGTAGCTGGTAGGTTTTGTGGTCTTCCTGTCCTGACCGCTTTACCTTGGACATCAGAGAACAAAATGGGCCGAAGGCTAAAAGCTGCCACCAAACACGGAGCACAGAAAATGACAATGCCTGCGGTTCTTCCTCTCTGTGTTTCGTTTTGGGATCTGAGTGCCTCGGCCTCCTGTGGTGGGTGGACAGTGGAGGAGGGGGGGGGGGGCAGGTTGCATTAGAGGATGCAGGCCGATCTGTGGGGAAAGCTTTGGAAACCCTCCCAGCTGCTGGAACAGTAAAGAGGAGGACAACTGATGGTCACAGCCAAAAACCAGCTCATAAAAAAACAATCAGAGAGCTCATACCTCCACCAAGGTTACACAATCCTCAAACTTTTACGTTTTCTTTTTAATTATTTAACAGAAAACGTTTGATTTTTATTTATGTGAATGAAAATACTCTCAGTGAAAAGAAACTATGTTTACACATTTTAATCTCTTCAGGGAATATTTTGGTTTTGTTCAAGGATGAATTGCGTAAAATAGTAACAACTGAGTAACATGTTTTTAAATGTATCCTGTTACTTTTGTGCCAACTACATGTGAATGTTAATAGCTTTTAAGGGATTGCTCCAGCCCGTTCTCACTCCCCGACTCATCAGATAGGGCTGCATGGTCAAGACCCATCGGCGTCCGTCGTTTGTAACGCACTGGGGATCCCTAAAGCGTCATAGTTCAACGCAGTGGGCGGAGCCCTGTAGTGTCAGTTTGTGACGGTAAGGTTGTGGTTGGGATGGATGGAGGGCCACAGCCCAGACTTTGAACCAGGAGACCGGGGTTCATGTCCGGTGTAACACAAAAAGTCAACATTAAAAATTTAACTAAAGTTACGCGAGTTACGTAAATTGCGTAAGTTCACAGACCTACGTAGTTATTTTAACCCAAACTATGATCTTTTCCAAACCTTAACCAAGTACTTTTTGTGCCTAAACCGAACCAAAATGCAACATTTCACGACTTTAATGACATGCCATTTCAAAATGGCGATGTTTCAAAACACTAGCGTTTTATTTTGAAAGACTAACCAGACGTTACATATTGGTTTTTGCTACGAGGAGTTGGGAGCGAGAATGTGTCGATGGCTCAGATCCAGTAAGTGTGCCTGTTGTCTTTGGTTGGAAGCACACAGTGCTTATGTTTATGTTCAATACCTAAAAACAAATGAGAGTAAAATATTGTGTGTAAGTGAGGCTGTGTTTCTTTGTATCTTAGCTTCTTCTGAGTTGACCCACAGTTTTCTGATTTTATAGCTTTAGGCTCCATAACTTATAAGTAAACAAAGGGCAGAATGTTGTTTTTACAGTTATACTGAAGCTTTTATAGCTGCATACTGTGCTGCTGTCCCATCAGCCCACTCACAGCGCTAGCAGTAATTACCTTGTTAGCTACAGGCAGCTGTTAAAATCTGCCAGTAGTCGAGTTTCCATCCAAAGTTTGTGTAAATTTTAAACACATTTTTTTGAATATCAGCAAAAGAGAATTCAGATTGATGCTTGTATCCATCCACTGCTGCTGTGTTAGTGTTACTTGGTTTGTTGATGGAGATAAACAGCTGGTGGAGCTGATTCTTTCAGTTTCTTCCGTTTCACGTTCATCATCGTTAAGTTCACTGCATTTGTCTCCATTTGCTTTTTATCCACACACAACTTTTACAGCTCACACAACAGGAAACACGTTTTTGTGATGTTTCTTTAGCTTTTCTTTTATGCACAATTGATGATGTATGTTATCATATTTGTCTTTGCTCTGTTTGGGAGATAACCACATTCTAAGTTTTGGAACTACACATACCACAGGTGGCTGCTGCTCAGGAGGTAGAGCAACGAACTGAAGCCTGGCTCAAATTGCTCCCGTAGGCTGTGCTAATGTGTGTGAATGATTACTTTCTGTTTCTAATGAGCATTTGGCACCTTAGCCGCTGCCACAGTGCATGAATGTATGTGAATGTGACACGTAGTGTGAAGCGCTTTGGGTGGTCAGGAGACTAGAAAGGCTCTGTACACTCATTTACCACACCGCCTGTGTTTGTTTCTGTTTTGGCACATTGCCACCATTTTTATCAACTTTTAGTTTAAACAGAGATCTGTAGAATGTATATTGTGTCATATCCTGAGAGATGCAGATCATTTAAATTAGGATGTAAATTAAATCAAACAGAGCTCATGTCATGTGACATGATTCAGTAACAACAAATGTTACTGGGACACTACAGAAAGTTTCAGATGAACATTTAATATCCACAAATCAGCTATAATTCAACAAGAGCTGATATTATATTAAATTAGATTTAATGGTGAACAGGACACCTTATTATTTTTATTTTATAAAGGATGCTGTAACGTGAGAACTGCAATTTTCTTCAAATACATAATTATTAAAACTCTTTAAAATACATTGCTTGGACCAGTTCAAGGTGTGCTCATCCACACCTCATTTTCACCAGGAAAAACCCTGGATACTGAAAAAAACTTAATAACATCATGATTTTCAGGCAATTTCTGGATTTGTAAGGAGCATCTTTGTTTATATGATTTCCAAGCGGGTTTGTGGACTTATTTTCGTGATGGACATCAGAGATAATTATATCCTCGGGAAGTGAAAGTCACACTGAATCTAAAAATATGTATCATGTCTGTGTGTTCAGATTTATGACTCAGATTGTGACTCGCTATTTTTACACCACTTGGCCGATAACTGTTTTTTAAAGTATGTTAATCACGTCCGTGAGCTGTTTCACCGCCTCGGCTGCAGCGCCAACTGCCGCCACTGTTGCTGAGCGCTCAAATCAGCGGCCAAACTACAATAACTTAGCTTTTATAATTCAAAAACACTATCTGTGCCGCTAAACCTCTAAACTACACCTACAAGAAAAAGCGCTTGTTGACTCATGACGTATTCTTACGCAGCTGTTGTCTGCAGAAAGATGTTATCTTGCTTGCTGCGCTCATGTGACTTACTGTTTTTGTTGGCTGGTGATTTCTTGCAGCGATGTGTCTGCTTCTCTTATTAGCTTGTTTATACAGATGAAAACTCAGTGTGAACACACACACACACACACACACACACACCCTCGCTCTCTTTAATGAGTCTTAAATGGCAGCCTGTTTGAAAGCCATTTCATGGAGCTCTCTGCCTACAGTTTAGATAATAGGTGTCAAAAGTCAAGTCATGACTCTCCCACTCTCTCTGTCTGCCTGTTCACACACACACACACACACACGGTGACTGTGTCTTCCAGACTGAGAGGCCTGAGGTCACCCAGCCTCTGAATTCCCTTGGCACTTAAAATCTTTCATAATGTCAAGCCTCCTCCTCCTCCTCCTCCTCTCAAACCACCCTGACTTTTCTGTTGGTTATTTAAAGGCTGAAATTACTTTCAGCCCGGCTTCTCTTTTCTTCTTCCTCTCGGCTTCTCTAAAGCTCAGCTCCGACAGGCCCTGAGGATGTGAAACAGCTTTTGCTATCTCTTTAGACTGTCTCTTATTTTAATCGTTTGAATGGAACCTGTCAACACAACTTTTGCATTTTACTGATCAAATATTTCAACATTTTTTGAACGTGAACGCCGTATTTCTGCTGTTTACCTTGCGATCGGCATGATGACAGATAAAGTAGTTTTGCAGTGTTTTGACATCTGATAAGCCTTTAAATGCATTAATCTGTTACTTAAACTAGACTTCTGTTGGTTGTATTTAATTCTCACTGTTGCCTGGAGGAGCAATTCTCCATCATTCTTTCTATCTGAATGCCTGCTAAAGCCTCGACTACCAGACTGCTTCTGTTTACTACCTTCTGGAGTCAGCTCAGCGTACTCATTCTACATGTGCACAGCAGATCGGTTTGTGCCATGCTAATGTATCCGAGCGGTTAGTACTCCGCCTATATGGGTTTATAAAATAACAACACCGAGGCTCCGTTGTCCGAACCAAACTTCCCAACTTCAGTTTCTTCCCCACTTCAGAATAATAGCCTACAACTCAATAAGACAGCTTACACTAGCAGCCCATTGATGCTTTACTGAGCTAAATGCTAACATGTTACACAGTGTGTTTGCATGCTAACATTTGCTATTTGTGTTCAGCCCCCTTTCCACTGCACGGTACCTCGCCTCGACTCTACTCACCTTTTTTTGGTTTTCTATTGCGGAAAAGTTGAACCCGTACCTGCTTCCGGGTACTTTTTTTTCGTATCACCTCCGTCGAGGTTCCAAGCGAACTGAGGGATACTAGAATGTAACGTGAAAACACGACAGACTGCTGATTGGTCAGAGATAATTTTCTCTATTCACTGCATCATCATTGCACCGGACAGAGCCAGCAACAGGAAGTTTATTTTACAGTTTTCGTGTGGATTTTCATCACTAAATCCACTTCTGAGAAGTTTTGAGGTGAGAAATCAGCTGTGTAGATTTCCAATATTGACAGTTTTACAAGAAGTGATGGCGGAACAAACATGTGCTTGAAAGTTTTCGGAGTTGAGGAGCTCTGCAAGTTGCAGCTAAGCACAGCCGAGGCGAGTTGAGTTGAGGTGGTACTGGTAATGGAAAAACGGCAAATATCACCAAATAGCTCCAATGCTAACTTCTGCTAAAACCACAATGTTGCCTTTTCTCATTTCTAATCAAACAAGATACAACATGTAAATCACAAAGACTTCAAGTGGTTGGAAAGTTCCTTTTTTTCTCTTTAGCTAGGCTAATAAGCGCTGCGTCACGTCTTTTTTGCTAAGCTATCTAAACACATAATGGAGCCGCCAGGACGCATAGACGTAAAACCAAGACAGAGGGGCACAGTGGGTTAATCACTTTGTTTCATCCTCTTTCCTACAGCTGTATACTTTGACCTGCAGAAATCTTCTAAATCTTACTGTTTGTCTTTTGCTTTCTCTTCACCTCTAAGCCCTCAGTGTTCTGGTCAAAGTGAGGGTTGCCAGCTACAACACATAAAATATACTCTGAGGGTTCATACATGGCCAGAAAAAGAGCTTTTACATTCTCGTTTTTTAGGCTGAATTTCAGCCTGCTCCCCGTCCGCTTCCTGCCTGCAGACCCTGCTGCTCTGCACTCTGTGCGGTGAAATGAAATTGGCTGAAAAATACTCACCGTCCTGCTGCTTTTACTGCACATTATGTGAGACTGTATAATGGCAGCGTAAGTCAGGCGAAAACAGAGCGCTGCCTGCAAATAAAATAGATTCAGATTTATAGTTTAAAGTGCTTTACATCGGCAAATAGCTTTTCCATTAACAGTAACAACAAAAATATTGAGAGCAGTGAATCAGCGAAGAACATCAACAGCATTTTGTTGCTCTGAGGACATCTCTCTTTATTTCCCCTGCACTTTTTATAAGTGCACCATTTTGAAATAAAGCTGTAAAAGTATTAAATGGCTTTTGGGAAATCTCATAAATAAAACTGGAGTGAAGAGGAGCCATTTGATTATTTCTCTTTCTGCCTGTGTTGTGTTTTATAAATGAAATATCTGCTGAAATGTTTGCTCCATAATTAAAACCACATTGAGACAAGAGCAATATTGTAATTTCTGTGATTAAGGAAACATTGTGCATCTCAGTATAAATAATTACCATGACTGCAATCATTAGGATCATGGGTAAAACAGTGTCGGTGACAAAAGCAGCTAATGGAAAAGCTTGTATAAGATGATT
Organism: Lepomis gibbosus; assembly: GCA_029875015.1. Taxonomy (NCBI): domain Eukaryota; kingdom Metazoa; phylum Chordata; class Actinopteri; order Centrarchiformes; family Centrarchidae; genus Lepomis; species Lepomis gibbosus. The sequence continues at coordinate 13,899 of JAPMOB010242367.1, forward strand.
TTAGTTAGAGCATCAGCGGACCGAGGAGACAGGAAGCAGCAGGAAGCTCAGCTCTGCCTGATTCCTCAGCAAACAGACTGCATGCGAGTGCGTCAGCTGTGGGCGGCTGTGTGGGCTGTAAAACAAATAAAGTACATCTCATTGAGTTTTATTTCATGAATGCACTGAGCTGGATAATGTGTCGGTCCGGCAGCTCGTTTAACACCCCGGTCTGAAGTCTGTCACACCTCAGGTTGTTGCTTCACACTGCTGCAGGTTTCAGTGCAGAGAAACCCGGAGGCCCGGTCACGGATGTAGCCACCGTGATGTTAACTGTTAGTCTGTGGACTGTGGCTTTGAAGCCTCTGATTGGCATAATGGCCGTCGCCATCTTGTTTTTTTTGGATCCAAAAGTATATTTGGATGAGAGGCTACATACGCATTGCTGCACCTGATTGAATGCATTGGTAGCGACTTGTGAATCACAAAGTAGCCCTGCCCTAAAGTCTCCTCTGCTTTCTGGTCTTTTTTCCTCTAAATGGGACCATGTTTTACTAAATGAACATCATGTTGTGTTGAAGAAGACTTGAAAGTAGCGACTGAGACCATAAACTTATCAGGAAAGTGTTTACTGAGGGAATAAATCAGCTGAGAAGGAGAAACATTTTCTCATAGACCTCTACACGATCAGACCCCCTGCTGGCCATTAGAAAGAATGCGGGTTTAAGGCTTTGTCCACTTCTATTAGACAGTCTGTTGGCCAAGTTCAGGGGACGACTTCTCCGAATGAGGAGACAAACCAAGATAAAGAGTATGTTCAAATGAAGCCGGTTAGATCTGTAAGAGACCAACGCTACCAAAACTCCTCCACAGTGCGGGAATCTGAAAACGTCTGCTTGGTGTTTCAGTGTTTTTGGGGTTAGCCTATGGCGCTATGGACTAAGCTACTCAGTTAAGTTAAGAAGAGAACCTTTAGTTAGAGACTTTCTGTGTGATCGTCCATTTTAAATGTCAATAAACCCGGACACACAGCAGGACGACTGTCGTCAGCCTGGGTTTATGCTGATTTTGTCAATGTCTCGACCATTAACTGAAAAGAGGATGAAGAAGGAGAATCAGCTGTTTCAGCCCAGGCTCATCTCAGGGTGTCAAATACCAAATGTTTGAGAAAGCCTGACAAAGCGTCGGTATTTGACACGCAAGGTACCCTTCAGCGTCCGTAGGAGACGAAATAACTCCAATGTAACCCGTCTGATGGCGCAGTGGATAAGACGCATGCCTTTGGTGTGAAAGACCCGAGTTCGATTCCCCACTGTGACACATCCACCATTGTGTCCCTGAACAGAAGGGTAGCTACTGCGTCAAATACCGCTTTGTCAGGCTTTCACAAAACGTTGGTATTTGATGGCCTGAGAAGAGAACGAGTTGTTTTTATGTTGTTCATGTGTTTCACTGTGGAAACAATGTCTGTTCAGTCGAGGGTAGAATATCTCAGCAGGAAGAAATCTGATCGTTTCAAAGTATTGATTTATTGATTTATGGATTAATTCTGATGGGGGAAGGTCCTTGCGCTGAAACCAGAAAGCTCACAGAGACATCGGGAGCCTCGATCGATCACTACAGATACCGATAATAAGTTGGTATAGACAGCGGGAGCTTTGAGTGACTCAAACAGCTGCATGCTTAAAGAAACGTGGGGGTTTGGGGGTGATGCATCTCAAAGTTAAATGTTTATTATGGCATTAGTTATGTCTGATAACGAACATTTCCAAAGAGTAGATCCTCGATTAGATTGTTCTGATGTTAATCCATGCAGGTGAATTAATAATTAAAAAGAACAAATGAACCAATTCAGGCCTAAATAAAGTGTTTACAAACCCAGACGGACCTTTTGCAGCTCATTTTGGAGACTTTTTCTTTATTTAAAAAGCTCCACTTACTGAGAATCCAGGTTTTCCAGTAAACCTGAGAACCCTGTGCAATAATCATTACAATATTAATCTTACGCAGTGGATATGAGACTTAATTGTCTTGTTAGGAACAATCCGGACTGCCAACAGGCCCAAGTGACCCGACTCGTCTTAGAGAGACTTCCCCGGAGGTCAATTACTTCCTGCTCTGCCTTTGCGTCAGACTCCTGAATGAACCTGGAAGGAGTCTTTCTGTCCCTGTGATCTGTTCAGCATGAATAAAACATCAAAGCTGTTATCTTCACGCTGCACTCTCTGCTTCCCAGGTGAAGATTAGTCTGCAGCAACAGCTGATGAAGCCAGACGAGTCGAGTCTCTGCCGGAGCCTCCGGGCAAATCGCAGTCAGACGCTCGCTCTGCCTTCGAGGAAAAAAAAATACACACAAAACTGGACAAATTAGTCCCAGTTACAAAGGAGGAGGAGGAGGAAGGCAGGGTGGTAATTAGACAGCAGGTCCTTCTGCAGCATCTGCTCAGTGTCACTGTCACGGTTGAAGGTTCAAAGCTCTTATTTTTCACTCGTTTACTCCATCAGGCTTCTGTTTTCATGCATTAAATGTTCAGTATTATGAGGTCGTGACAGGAAACATTCATTTCAGTATTAAGTGGTTGCATGATGTTTAAAAATAGCCACTTTAGTCTTTATTTCATTAGGGGTCCTATAGGGGAGGGAAGGAAAGGCGAAATGAATACTTTCATAATGATCACAGCTTTGTCGTGATTCTGAGATGGTGAAGTAAAATCCAAAAACTCTTCGTATCTGCTGGTATATTTAGTGATTTATTTTTATGTAAGTCTTTACTGATGAAGATCAAAATGTTGTAAGTAAATAAATACACATTTTTTGATGGGACAGCAAACATGTGACAGAAATAATGAAATTCGAAGGCTAATGTTTGTTTCAGTGGAGCAAAATCTTGCATTTTTTGTGTTTTTACAAAGTTTAAAAAAAAATACAGTTGTAGTTCATGAGCACATTAAAGATGTGGGAAGACTCAGCAGTGGTGTGATCGTGCTGTGGTCCTTTATTTCCCTGTGCGGAGAGGCAGCAGTATTATCAAAGTATAAGTGGAGGCTGCATTGCATCATTTCACCACTGAGACACTTCAAGGTGCTCTCTGGACTTTTCTTGTTTGTTTCTGTTTACTTTCATGGTTTGTCATCAAAACTCACAGCGTGCAAGCCGTGCATCCTTGAGACCTTTTACATATTTTGAATCGTGACTTGTTTACATCCACGTTTGCTTGTTTCTAATTTTCCTCTTCCTTTCCTTTGTGGCCCATGGCTACATTTGTTGAGCGAGTGAAACAATTTGATAATTAGCAGTTGGATGTGCGACGCATCGCCGTCATGCCGGGGCGTGTCCGTGTGTGTGTCATCAAACAAAACTAAACACTCTCTGTAGCATCACATACATCTGCAGAGTCTACAGCCACGCTAGCTGCTCTGTGAGGATGTAGCTACTGAGGCCCAGCGGTGCATCAGCATGCTAACATGCTCACATTGACAATGCTAACATGCTGATGCTAAAGAGGTATCATTTTTAATTAGCAGGAAACACAACGTAGAGCTGAGGCTGCTGAGAGTATCATCAGTACTGCAGGTAAAGTGTTGGACACGTATTGCTAACGATGGCGATAATGAAAAATCAGAGGATCCCCAGAAGCTAGAGTTCATCCTGAGGGCTGGGCAATGCAACAATCATGCTAATAATTAACAATATTAATATTCATTTGAATCACAAACGAATCAGCTCCTCATTTTCTATTAAGATGTTTATTTTGTTGAGGAAAAGGGACTGAAAAAAGACTTAATTTTACTTCTGCATGTTTTTTGAGTGTTTTAAATTTTCCACCTCAGATTTGAAGAAATGTTTGTTTTGACCACAAAGAAAAGTTTAAAACCACAATTTCCAGCCTTTAAATTGAAAGAAATAATGATTCGATGTTTATCCTGATAATTATCGATATCGAATGTTATGAAATTTTTTATCGCGATAACATTTTTAACCACATCGCCCAGCCCTAGTTCATCCTCAGGGGAACATGAATGCCTGAACCACATTATCGTAATCCATCCAACAGTTGTTGAGACTTTCAATTTCAATTTTCAATTTCAATTTTATTTATATAGCGCCAAATCACAACAACAGTTATCTCACAGCGCTTTTCATA
>JAPMOB010242370.1:0-11384 GCA_029875015.1 Lepomis gibbosus
GGATCGTTGTCTCCCAAACCCATTTATAAAGGGACACAAATCAACAGTAGCTCTGCAGCACCTGATGATCCACTTGCTGTGAAGGTGCAATGCAGCACATTCTGCTAATCTAGTAATCCTTCCAGTTAATGTTTTAAGCATATGTTGTTATGACATACAGTGATTTTGGAGGTTGGTGTGTTTGGTTTGTAGGTTTGTTGGTAACTGCTTATATTGTCTTTGCAGTAGCTAACAGGGCTGTAGACAGAATTAAATGTATTGATGAAATATATCCAAGGAACCCCCAACCCCTGCAGCTAACTTTGAAGAGACTGAAAAACAAAACTATTCATCTTGATACTTTTAATATTCAGTTCATTTGACTGCATAGGCATACTTTTATTTTATTTTTTGTTATAACATATTTTTTCAGGAAAAACATCCTTATTATTAGAAAAAAAATTGAATTTGCATTATGTACATTTACATTTGGCTGACGCTTTTTATCCAAAGTGTCTTGCCCAGGTACACAATGGCGGATGTGTCACAGTGGGGAATTGAACTCTGGTCTATCAAGGTATGTGTCATATCCACTGCTGTCACCACTTAATTGTCAAAGGTACTAAGTCTAAAATGAGTAACTTTAATTTAGTGTATCAGCTCCACTTTTATAATATATAACTGTAAAAGTGGAGACCTAACACTAAAAAGGGCCATTTTACAAAACTGACTCATTTTTACTTTTAGTTGATCAAGTAGGCCTAGCTTATATTTGTCTGATTTTGAATATGGAACTTTCACTTCTTTCTTCCTTGAAAGATTACTAAATTTTTAGTTTGTAATCTGTTTTGGATACTTGTTTCACCACAAGCTACAGCCCTGACAGCTAAAGAAAAAAAAATAGAGGGAAACATACTCCATGTTGTCCCCTGATATAAACATTATGTTGTTGTTTTCTTCCTGTTCTTTCAACTCATCGGAGGTCTACGGTAATTGTTCTTACTCTGTGTAATGTTACATTAAATGCTAATGTGGGAATGAAGTTGTTTCCATCGCGGTGTAAAACTTGCTTTAAGGGGAAGTGGATACTTTGTATTTTAGTTTAATCCAGCCTGTTTGTGGCTGAGGGCTCGTGGCGCTATCCAACACGCAGCCACGGTTTCACATTCAGGGCGCGCGCTCGTGTGCGCGTTCACAACGGCTATTGTGTTTTTTTATCAACAAGGAGACCACCGTGGCCTTGCGGGTAACTGAGCTGGCCAGCTGAAAGACAAGGGACAGCTAAACCATGGCGGACGAACAAGAAATAATGTGCAAATTAGAAAATATCCTGGAAATACGGTAAGACTTGGACGTGGAATAAAATGAAAATGGTTGTCAGATGTTGGTACTGAGAAACGTTATCTAAGCTAACGTTAGCGTGCCAAGAATGAAGCCCCTTGGCTTCGCTTTTGTTACTGAGCTAGCTAATATTAGCCGGTCTGCTGCGAACCCTGTCTTTAATATGATTTTGCTGTTCCAGTTTTAGCTAATTTCCGACATGTTTGGCAAGAAATCACAGCAGGCTAACACAGATACAAAGCAGCTGTAGTTGAGATGCATTTTCGGGTCATACATGCATCAGCATTCCAGATGTGTATCAACAAAATGCCAGATGTGCTTTGCTAATTATTTCTGTGGGTAAGCTAGCTACGTAGACAGCAAGCTTGTCGGTCTGTTATTAACTCACTAACAGTTAAACACCTGGCAGGATGGTGTTTGTCTGCCCTGACGCCTTTGCAGCCACGCTTAATAACTGCATAATAGATGTACAGAATGCAGTAATTCATGCACCTAATACATTCATTCACAGCTGTGATAATTGTTCATTCTGCTTAACAACAATACAGGTCGGCTTAGTTTTTGAGTAATTCACAATTTTACACAAATCCAAATCATTGCATGACAAATGGAGAATGATGTGTGGTGTTTTTTTTATTAATGGATTTTTGTTTTTTTGTGAGGGGAATAACCTGACAGCTGGTGTATTTTGTCTGTGCCACTGGCTGCAGTAACAAGACTGTCCAGATGCAGAAGATCAAGTCTCGTCTTAAGATTGAGTTTGAGGCTCTGGAGTCTGAGGAGAAGCACCTGAAAGAGTACAAACAAGAGATGGATCTGCTTCTACAAGAGAAAATGGCACATGTGGAGGAGCTGCGGCTCATCCATGCAGATATCAATGTGGTGAGTGAATATCACCTTCTACCATCTGTAGAGGAAATGTTACTTACTACTACAGTTCCTGTATTAATTTAAATGTAAAAGATATAATGACTAGAAACAACCACAAATAGCTTATATTGAGCATATTACAAACATATTTCTGAAACCTTGTCCTCTCAGATGGAGAGCACCATCAAGCAGTCGGAGAATGACCTGAATAAGCTGCTAGAAACGACTCGCCGCCTGCATGATGAGTACAAACCTCTGAAGGAGCACGTTGATGCCCTCAGGATGACTTTAGGTCTACACAGACTCCCTAACCTGAACGAAGAAGAGGAGAAGCTATCACTGGAGTCAGTATACACACACAGACACACAAAAAAATGCATGCACAGTGCACTTTGTTATTTTAGTCAGATGTTCCTTGATACCGTTTACAGTCTGTTTACAGAAATGTCATATTTAGGTCTCATGAAAGGTTATTTTTAACACACTGTTTTCTTTTACAGCCAATTGACACAGAGATAAAAAAGACATACTATTTTGGACTACATATGAAAGATAACTTTTTTGTAATTTATTGTGTGATACACTTAAGCATCACTTTAGCTTTTTTGCAACTGTGTGTTTCCACACATAAACAGTCAAAATAGCATAATTCACAAAGTACAGTGCATTTAAAATACTGTCTTTATGGCATTTTTGCACTGCACTGACATATGAGTATCATCTACAGTTTAACCACACAGATTATCAGACATACAGTAACAGTGGATACAATACAGCATCTAGCAGACCATGTAATATCTAATACTCACTGGTCACTGTCAAGTTACATTTGAGTAGCATGTCTGAGTGATTGCAGCAAACAATGACATTTCATTGCACTGACACAGTCTTGTACTATACACATGTTTTAAAACAAGTATCTACAAGTATCTACAAGTCTCTACATGTATCAATTACTGAACTACAACAAACAGTTGCAGCATCAGGCTGCTAGCACTCAACAAGATTAATGACTCGATGACAGCATTGGTCTGCATTTTTGTGTCAGAATGATTCAGTGGAAAAATAAAAGATGTTACACTTCTTCGCAGGAAACAAGAACATTAACTGACATCAACATGGTTATTAATCTTTTCTATCATTTAGAATTTCTAAATACACTATCAAAGCACGGTGGTGCAGTGTTTAGCACTGTCTCCACACAGCAAGGCCTTTCTGTGTGGAGTTTGCATGTTCTCCCCGCGTCCGCGTGGGTTCTCTCCGGGTGCTCTGGCTTCCTCCCACCATCCAAAAACATGCAGGCTAGGTTAATTGGTGTTTCCCAAATTGTCCTTAGGTGTGAATGTGAGTGGTTGTCTGTCTCTGTGTGGCCCTGCGATGGACTGGCGACCTGTCCAGAGTGTACCCCGCCTTTCGCCCAATGTTAGCTGGGATAGGCTCCAGCCCCCCGCGACCCTGTACGCAGGATAAGCGGTTGACAATAAATGGATGGATGGATGATTCAGTGGCAAAATGAATCCAAATTGGTATTAATATGTTATGTTATAAAACAACACTGATGTTATTATTCAAGACTGAGGAAGAAGAAGGGAGTTATGAAACGGGCCTAGTAAAAATCATGAGGATCACTTTTTTCTAGTAAGGTTTGCACACACGCAATCTTAAAATATTCAGACACAACCAGAGGACAGAGAGCAATCTGGTTGCTACATAATTTAATATGTCTAAGAGGAATTCAGTTGATGTGATGTCCGCAGGGCTAGAGCACAATCATATTTTGATAAATGAGCTCACAGAAAGAGATCAGCCCAATGCAACTCAACGTATTTTGATAATGACAGAGACCGTCCTTAAATCCTATATCAGATGTCCTTAGCTTTATTTATGCTGCTTGATGCAATTACATAACCAGAGAGGAATGTTTTTGACCATCAAAGATGGTTGATTGTTGTGTATTCTTCAAAAGTAGCCTGAAAAGATTTATGATTACACACAAAAACACGCTAAATGTACAAGTAAAGATTTTGAACTGAATCAAAACTAAATCATAATAACATTTATAATTACAACAATAACCATATGACGCAACATCATTATGAATATTAAAATGACCGGCAGTTGTAGTTGAGAGCACGAGCAAAATGTACAAAATTGCTTTTCAGCCTGCGTTACTTAAGTTTAGGTTAAAATACAGTTTAACCAAGGTAGGGCAACATTGTGCAAAAGTACATGCCTAATGGCAAACATGGTTATACATAGCAACAGTAATAGCTTCACTGACAGTTCTGTTTGGTGGGAAGGAATGACTCCCTACCTAAGAAGTTTTTGAAGGTAGTGGTTGAGATGACAGGTGGTTGTCACACATAAGGAGCTGGGTCTACTGCGTTGTAGAGACAGTTTGAACAGATGTTCAGATCAGATTTCTCAAACGTCAAGGGCAAATTGAAGTTCTCTGTTATTTTGTCGCCATGTTGCCATAAAGGTGTTTTGTAATGTTGGAAGGCCAGACAACCTAGTGGTGCTCTGCTGTCGCTCACTGTGAGGTGGAGCAAAGCCGAAGAAGGACGGAGAACTAACATTTGAGATGGTTTGGCAGTGAGGCAGTTAATTTCCACCTGTGGTCCGATGAACCCGAAATGATTTGTCTGATTTTGATATTCAGTTATTGATCTTTATGGAATATTGAGCAGGCTTTCATAGCCCCAATGTAAACAATAATAACATTTTACATTCTTTAATTTGCCTTGGTCGTAATGCCAAAGACGCCTGGTGAGCCATAAATTTATTTTCAGGTTTCAGCATGTCCTTGTGATCAACAACACTGCAGGCACATCAGCTGCAAAAATTGCAGCTAGAATAATGGCGCTGCAAGGCCAGTCTCAGTGTTGGACTACTGGAGACTCTCAGGTTGTGGTTGCTTTATCATTCACTGACATTTTGCTGTGTGGGAGGGGCTTATTGCATGGCCCTTTGAAACTCTAAATATAGAGCTTCAAATATGAGTCGCAGTAGTAGAAAATTACTTTTTTATCTGAAATTCTTTTCTTTGATCGTACAGATCAAAATAAAAACCCAGTTTGCCAGCAATGATTCTGCCAGTTGTGGATTTGGTCCCTCACTCACATGTACAGCTGTCAAGATGTGACATTCCTGCTCACTTTTTTTGACATTTTTTGAAACTTGTATTTGAGTATTTCAAAAATTAATTTTTCATTTTTGTCTTTGGTTGATTAGGATTTTTTTTTTTTTACTGTGTAAGAGCTTTAGTTGTGAGGAAGGGTGCTGGGCCACAGAGCTGGCAACACTGTTGGCAGGCTAGCTTCTCAGTTCAGCTGTACTATGTGGAAGCTCAGATGATGAGTTCATTTCTGGCCAGGTGGTAGTCGTCTCTCTTTTCCTTTTTGGTGGCGTGTCCCTTCATGTTGCTGAGTTTATTAGAGTGTTGAGGCTTATCACTGTTGTTCTGCAGTGTTTTTTCTCAGAAGACAGTACTCATCACAGAGAAAGGCATATGATGATGTATGAGGAGATGCTAAAACTATCACTTGTACATCTAGCTGCCAGCGTAGTAATGTTAGTGTAATTTTACAGCAACAGAGCTCACTGTATTTACTTTTACGTTGTGTTATAGAGCAACATTACTTGGGTTTATATCACACCTCTGTGGTCTGTGGGGTGTGATACTCAGTGAGAATGACTCTGAGATGACATATCAGCATAAAAATGAGCACTCTGCCCCTCAGCAATAGCAAAAAAATATCAGTTCACTGTCACAGAGGAATAAAGAAACCAGAAAATATTGACAATTTATGGATTAATTGTTGCAGCTCTTTTATTACTGTAAAATATTGAAAACATTTCTGTCATTGTTGTGCTTGTAAATAAAAAGCTTTAATGTTTGGTGCTTTTGTGGATCACAGTTAAAGGAAATCCATTAAATTTGTTCTGTGAATGCTCTGCTCTACCACAAACCTATTTTGAGAGAAACCAGAGCGCGTAAAGAAATGGGATATCACTTCTCTTACTTTTGAAAATGGGCCAGTCAGCCATAAAGTCCAAGGCCAAATTTCTTTCCCAGCCCTCCCCTGCCCACACACAGACACACTCGCATGCATGCAGACAAACACTTTAACAATGACTGTACTTTTGCACAGAGTTGTACATACAAAAAAAGAGGATGTGTGAGATTGACTAGAATGTTCTCCAATTTAAGTCTCCTTTGTATCTGGTTTTGCCACTCCACATCTCTCAATACACCGTGTAGATGGGATAATCTCAACTGTGATGTGATTCATGGGCCCTAAATAAGAATCACAGCTAGCCAGGCTTCTCTCTTTCTTTGCTTTGAACAGTTACTTTGAGAAGCAGAAAGCAGAGTGGCAGAAGGAGCCGCATGAGCCCACCATCCCAGAATCCCTTGCTGCCGCTGCAGCAGCAGCACAGCAGCTTCAGGTGTCCAGGAAGCAAGATGCACGCCAGACGGCCACCTTCAGACAGCAACCCCCACCTATGAAGGTATTTACTTACTGACCTGAAGTAGCTGCAGTCGGGATGTGGAAAACAAGATAGATTGATGGTTTCACACAGTAATTGAGCAACAAAAGAACTGTAAGTTTTTAAGATGTAATCTGCTCCTAGTTGGGTCATATTTGGAGAAAAAGGCAAGAATACAAACTCAGCCTAACGTTGAATAAATAAAAGCAATAAGCTCAGTCAGATACACCCAGGTACAACCTAAGTTGCTTGTTTATCTGTACAACACAGTAAGGACATAATATTAAGTGATTGCACTAAATGTCTCCCCCCTCTCTACAGGCTTGCCTGTCTTGCCACCAGCAGATTCATCGTAATGCTCCCATCTGCCCATTGTGCAAGGCCAAGAGCCGTTCTCGTAACCCAAAGAAGCCTAAGAGGAAGCCAGATGAGTAGATCTTACTCTACCTTCAGATTCGGTAGGGTTCAAAGGGACCTGGTCCAACACACTGATCTAGGATCAGCCATGTACGTCACGATATATGGCTGAAATAAGAGATCTGTGCTTAAGGACAATTTCCATAAACAGTCCCCACTTTAACAAACTGTCTTAGTACTTTTTTCATAAACTGTCAACAATTGATCGAGTATCAGGGCCCTGTTTCATTAAGCAGTTTTAGTGAAAACTCTGAGATGTGGGAAACTCTGTGTTATCTGTTTCAGAGACCAATATCAGGTAGAACCTGCTCTGACGTGACAAAGCATCGTTATTGACGCCCTGGGAAAGAATGGGCTGGTTCCTCAACAAACTCTTGAGTTTCTCTCTTCCTCCTCCCCTCCTGCAGAACCTGAAGTAACTATGGAACATACCGTTCAATTTCCTCATTCATACTGTCGTTATCAAAGCACATACGAAACACATTCATTTGCAGAAGTTTATGTCTTCAAAAACATCTAAATCCCGGTTAGATATTAGTTCGTTACCAAGACGTGTTCTTTAACACGACCACGATCCAGCAGTCATATTTGTTCCACCAATACTTTTAGTAAAACTGTCACTATTCGAAATCTACACAATTGATTTCTCACCTCAAAACTTTGTAAAATATAGAACTTTCTGTTGCTGGCCTCTGTCAGGTGCGCGCAATGATGATGCAGTGAATAGTGACGATTCTCTCTGACCAGTCAGTGGTCTGATGTGTTTTCACGTCACATTTTAGTATCGCCTCAGCTCACTTGGAACCTCGACGGAAACGATATGAAAAAAAGTAATGGTAGCAGGTACAGGTAGAACTTTTCTACAATGGAAAACCAAAAAAAGGCGAATAGAGTCGAGGCGAGTCGAGCTGGTACCATGCAGTGGAAAAGGGGCTTTAATGTGTTCTGAAAGCATTTTATTAAATGCGATCTTCAGTTAAAGCCACCAGCATTTTGCCCCCATCCAGTTATAGCTGAATAAATGTTAAATTGATTGTAACATACAGAAGGATTCCAGCATATCTGGTGAGTGAGCTACGCTGAATAAAATATTGACTCCTTCCTCCATCCTGTTTTTTAAGATGGTCCGCGTTGGCAGGCAGGCATTCATATTGCCAGCACCAGTGGATTAAAATGGGGGCTCTGCACTTTATTTACCCATTGCCGTAGTTAAGTATTATAGTATCGCAGCTCCATTGATGATCATTCTCTTGATCTTGATCATTCTCCATGCACATGCGTAACTCACAGTGAACATGCTCAAAATTGACTGAACTGTTCTGGAACCGAAAACTCAGGAGTTTCCCATCTCAGGGTTTGTTAAACCTGCTTCCTGAAACAGGTCCCCGGTGTCATTCTGTTGTTTCTTTTTATCAGTGCTTTGGATGTGTTTATCTGTAATTGTATGATTTCTATAGTAGGTATTCTAGCCCCTAACCATGTAACTGCAATAATGCAAAAAGGAGCTTGATAAAATGTCCAAATAATTTTGCCCATGTTGCTATTGTTTATTGCCATAGATATTGTACTGTACTTTCTATTTGTTTGTAATGCATGTGTGCTTCCATGGCTGTCAGTTGTGTACTTTTTGTGCAGATATAAAAATTGAATAGGTTTAATTGCTAAAGTTAAATGATCAATGTTTACAGTGTTCAAGTGACCACAGACTGGAGAAGAAAGCCCAGACTCATTTTCATTAGTGTTGCCTGTTTTAAACAGTGAGAAGAAAATAAATGGCTGTTTTGTACTAACCTTGTTAGCATGTTCTTTTTTTTATTATTACTGAAAACAAAACAAAACAAAAGGCTAGACAGTTTCTGTTATTTAGCGGTGTGGACATAAACACAGCTGTAGCTGAGCAGGGTAAGTGAGGACATCAGCATTCATTGGGCATACCGGTGGGTTTAGCCTGTGTGTAAAAATAAATAATTAGGAATATGTTTGACTCCAGCATTGTCCCATTCGTTGTATTTAGCCTGTGCCTGTCATGTCTGCTGCTATCTGTCTGAAAAAGGACAGTGAGGGCTCACTAAATGAGTTCCTGTAGCGTTTTTGTCAGGGTAACCCCTCATTTCATCTGTTGCCAGGGAAACACCACCTTCTTTAGTCGTTGCTACGGCAACCCCAGGTTGCTGTGACCTGCACGTGTCCACCAAGTAGTTCCTCCCAAAACCAGTGAGGGGCACAGGAGGACTTTGGGAGATTTGGCAAAAACTCCCCAAACATGTACTCCTGTAACAGAGAAATACTTGTTACAATGCTGTAAATAATCTGATCAAGGGGAACTACATCTGGCTTGTTAGAGTTTGACACTGAGCTCGCTTGTCTGTGTTAAAGTCACTTACTCCATACCTCGATTGTGTGTTTAGTCTGCCCTTCAGTGCTTGGAACTGCAGTTGTGTCTTCTTCCTCCTGATAAAACTCCTCAAGGCCAGAGAAGCCTGTTCCTGCTCACACGCACTGCAAGCAGCGGGATCGTGGAGCTCCGCCTCTGCAGCCTGCCACATGAGATAACCACATAAGAAATGCAGAAATATGGTCATGATTTCTACCCTGTGGAAGAAGTGAGTCACACCAGAGTGTCTGCTAACCCATCTCATCTCCTCCCTGAAAGTTTTGAGCCTCAGCATTGAAATGAGTTGAAGGGGTACGGGCTGGCCTCCAGGACCTTGACACACGAGATTGCGGGAGGTTTGGTCTCTCTCCAGTTGTGTGCAGTCTGGGAGAGGGAGGCTACACAGTCTGTGATCTCTAAACCCGGTCACTAGTCTTTCAGGTTCTGTCCTCTCTCTCCATCTGGCGCCTTGGTGTTTGTGTCGCCCCCTCGCTTCTTCGGAGACCTGTTTGCTTCGGACCCGAGAAATCAATTTTCTGCATTGGTTTCTTAGCACTTCCTCCTCCCCCTCCTCCATTTTGTACAAATCACAGCACCCGGGACCACAGATGTATCTTATCAGCTAAGTTATAAAATGACGTCAGAGTGACTGCACACCATACCTGACGCTGACTCAGTTTAACCTGTACATTAAGCTGTGGTCCACCTTTCTGGGGGGATAAACAACCAACCGTTTTCTTTCAGCAAAACCAGACAGTTGGGAGTGAAATGTGAACCAATTTTAAAACTAAAAACAAAGGTCGCAAACGAAAAATGGCTTCCCCTCTACCAAACTGTTTACGCGGCCTCTTCTTTTGGTGCTTATCACAGCTGCACTTCCTGCCGTCGGCGCATCTCTACCGCCATCTGGTGGTCGACAGGGGAACCACTAGGATACGGTCTAATTCTGATTCAATCCTGTGTCATTCATTTTTATTTCATACATTCAGTGATTTGTATTTATCACATGTACACCAGAGAACCAACAGTGAAATGTAAAAAAAAAAAGAAAGAGTGAAGCGAAATACAAAGATGAAGAAAACAACATGTGCAATGTTTAGACAAAAAAGGCAAGGTGAGAGCTGTAAGGCTTACATTCATGTAGTCAGATTACATAGCCCGTAGTCCAGATATAAATGTGTGTATTAAAAAAATTAAAATACACTCATGAAGTTTGCATTAAAAGCCAGTTTTAGGTATCCCTATTTAATTACTCAAATAAATAAAAAAGGTTTCTTCATGCAATTGTGCAATGCCAGGAATCTGGACTTTTGTGCCATCTGCTGAAATGAATGTGGTGTGTCACAGTCTCCCTACTAAACACAGGACAGCATGAAGACATGGGTGGGTTTGGCAGAGGAACAGCTGACTGGCTGCTCCTCTAAAGCTTCTGACAGTCACACAGCTGACACTTAGTAAAATGGCTGCCTTGGTGTGAATTGAGGAAACAGGGTGATAACAGGGCACATACAGCAATCTAGCCGCCTTGCTCGCTGATTACTTGGCGTTAACCTCATTGCGGGAAGCCAAACAATGCAGTTGTAGGCTGTGGTGTCTTTACAACCTGTTTGACAAGCTGAAACACAACGTGGAGAATCACAACATGCTTCACCATGCACTGTGACCTAGAGACATAGACGTCTCCATTTTACTTTTGTTTTGTTGTTAGTCAGGACACAGGGAAAGAGGGGCACACTTTCCAATCACAGAAAGAGTGTCAGACTGGTATCACCTTTCTAATAATAAACCTGAGCCTGGACTCTCCAAGAATGGAAGTTTACCCAGGGCCATCTGTGGCCTAAAATTAGCCCCCCCACCCCAGAAAGGAGTTCTGACCCCCTTGTCAGTTAACACATACAAACACACACAT
>JAPMOB010242374.1:0-19299 GCA_029875015.1 Lepomis gibbosus
ACATGACAAGGTGGTACAGGTGTTGAACCAGATGTAACCTGTAATCAGATGTAACCTGGAAAAAGTGATAATGATAATTTCTGTGTTCTCTTAAAAGGTTTACCCAAAGGAACTGGAGAGTGAATTTGACAACTTTGAGGACTGGCTTCACAGTTTTAACCTGTTCAGAGGAAAAGGTGGTGATGATGATGACCAAAACGTGATGGATGAGGACAGAATTGTTGGAAAATTCAAAGTGAGAACAGTATTTTTACATTAGATAGAATAGGATTAAGTTATTTTCTCTTCTGTTGCATCTTTAGTTATAAATCTCTATAAACATTTATTATTAATTGAAACAACCTCCTCATAGATTACTCTTTTTCTTTAGCTAATAAAGGACAGTCGCAGACAGTAAAGAATGCTTTACATGTTGTGTAAATATTTTTAGGTAACATGTTTTTCCCCAAGATTTTCTGCAATATAACCATTCTTTTGTTTAACTGTGCCCCTTTAGGGCTCACTGTGCATGTACAAAGTGTCGGACGACATGCCCAGAGAAGTGGGCTTTGACTCCAACATGGGAATGTTTCAGAACATTCCTCACAACGATCCCATTAATGTCCTTGTCCGCATCTATGTTATCAGGGTAGGCTATGTGTTCTGCACTTTACTGCATTTTAATGAGAATACTGCTGTAGATATCTCAGGAGATGCTCAGATGATACTTTTCATTCTGAAATTATCATTTTAATTTTTTTTTTTGATAGGCAACTGATCTGCATCCAGCTGACATTAATGGAAAAGCTGATCCATACATTGCTATCAAACTGGGGAAGACAGAAATCAAAGACAAAGAGAACTACATCTCAAAACAGCTGAACCCTTTGTTTGGCAAGTAAGTACAAATACTTTGTTTTTGATAAAAGTATTGTTATTTATATGGTCTGACAAAGTCATTACTGTTTTACGATTGTTTTAAATATGCACAACAACCTGACAAATGCTGTATTCTCATCTTATCAGATCCTTTGACGTGGAGGCCACATTCCCAATGGATTCCACACTCACAGTATCAATTTATGACTGGGACCTAGTGGGAACTGATGATCTGATTGGAGAAACCAAAATTGACCTTGAGAACCGTTTCTACAGCAAACACAGAGCCACATGTGGTATTACAAGTAACTACGCCATGTAAGAATCAAAGGCAGAATGTGTGGGTTGATTATGAAAAAATAAATTACTTAATACAGGATAGTTAAAGAATCATGACTCAGGGAGCATGTTTTAAATACTAATAGTTGTATGTGTTCTACATGTTAAACCATACATACATGTTATACATATTTTTTACTTGAATTTGGCAACCTAACCTGTTTTAATCAAGGTATGTTTATTACATATTGCAGGGTTGTCAGATTTACATAATACATTGTTTGTCATGCAACTATAACTGCTTTTGCTGTTTTCTGTAGCCATGGTTACAATGTGTGGCGGGACCCAATGAAACCCACACAAATCCTGGCTAAGCTGTGTAAGGACGGCAAACTGGATGGGCCTCACTACGGCCCCGCAGGAAGAGTGAAGGTGGAGAACCGTGTCTTCATGGCACCCACTGAGATAGAGGATGATAATGGTAAAGGTTCCTTTTACTCATACTCTCTTTTGTGTCTCACACTGAAATAAACAAATGACCTACCATGAAATAAGAGCAGCAAATCGGCTAGATGTTAAAAAATAAAAAAGTGTGTTTTCAAATTAGAATCAAACCACATGGATTATTTGACAATGTTTGTCAGGTTTGAAGAAGCAGACGGATGAACATCTGGCTCTGACTGTGTTGAAGCACTGGGAGCATATCCCACGTGTCGGCTGCAAGCTTGTTCCAGAACACGTGGAAACCAGACCACTTCTCCACCCTGATAAACCAGGAATTGAACAAGTATGTCATTCTGTGTACTTACACTGGCTCTACTCAAGCCAACTACACCTTTTAATCAAGCCTCTTTACATTATAAAGATTGGTTTACATAATTTAAGGTCTTATCTGCTTGTGTTCATTTCCTTTTAGGGGAGAATTGAGATGTGGGTGGATATGTTCCCTAAGGATATGACTGCACCTGGCCCCGCCCTTGACATTTCACCAAGGAAACCGAAGAAGTAAGTTGTCTCATCAAACCTGTCAGTTTGTATATTTGCGGGCAAACTGTGCTGATAAAGTCCAACGGTCAGAGGAGTGCTGCTTGAGCTTTTATCATTTTTGCTAATGTCCAGGTTTGAACTGAGGGTGATTATCTGGAATACAGATGAGGTTGTTCTGGAGGACGATGATATCTTCACCGGCGAGAAATCAAGTGACATATTTGTGCGAGGGTAATTAAAAACTGTATGTTTTTGTTTTTATTGCTAGTTTGTCACTGTCTTTACAACTAGACAAAGGCAAATTCATAATACATGGTACCATAAAATTATTTGGAATAAAAACTGCCAATTCTTAAAAACAAAGCTTGCTTCGTTCAAGACTTTGACTCTATCCCACACCTTTTTCTTTAACAGCTGGTTGAAAGGGCAGCAGGAGGACAAGCAGGACACAGATGTCCATTACCACTCCATCACTGGGGAGGGCAACTTCAACTGGCGCTTCGTCTACCCCTTCGACTACCTCATGGCTGAAGAGAAGATCGTCATCTCAAAAAAAGAGTCCATGTTTGCCTGGGATGAGACTGAATACAAGATCCCAGCTCGTCTTAATCTGCAAGTGTGGGACGCTGATCATTTCTCTGCTGATGACTTCTTAGGTGCAGTGGACAATCACTAATAATAACAGCTGCTGCCTCATGAATCACTGTTAATGCCACAGAAGTAAAACAGATGTCAGTTATGTGGTAACTTTAGAGCTTTGTTTACCAAAAAACACTTATGAGGAATGGATGTTTTCCAACAAATTGGATACATATTTGTTGGTACATTTACACCTTTTCTGTAAAGAGATGGATATGTTTAACTACTTATTCCTCCATGCTAATGAACCTTTCTTGCATTTAACTGAGTGAGTCAAATAATATCTCTTTATAGGTGCAATCGAGCTGGACCTGAACCGTTTCCCACGTGGCGCAAAGACTGCCAAGCAGTGCACCATTGAGATGGTGACAAATGAAGGCGAGATGCCCGTGGTCTCTATCTTCAAACAGAAGAGGATCAAAGGCTGGTGGCCATTTGTGGCCAGAAATGAAGAGGACGAGTTTGAACTCACGGTAGGTCAATGTAAAAAGTAACCCAAAATGTTGGTCATGACTGCAGAGACTAAAAGTAAAACACTGGCTGAATGTATCAGAGTTGAAGAATAGCTTAAACCTTGTGACTGAGATTGTTTTATTGTCATTTTAGGGTAAAGTGGAAGCAGAGCTGCACCTGCTGACAGGAGAGGAAGCAGAGAAAAGCCCTGTTGGCGAAGGACGCAACGAACCAGAGCCACTGGAGAAACCCAAGTATGAAGGATGTTCTGTTATCACCCCCACTGTCCACACTTTTATTACTGACCACTCTTTTGATCTACTGTTCAGTTTACTCTATGGCTTGGCTACCTTTCCCCCTCGCTGTAAACCACAGACACACAAATGCAAGCATACGTGTTGTTCAGTCATGTAAGTCCAGCTTGACTAAAAAAGTTAAACTTCAAAAAGTGGCCTAATGCGATACAGGCAAGAAAGAACGAATTAAATACTGTTATAAATACAATTACAATAAATACATGAATAAACATAAAGATAAATTATCCATAAACAAAATATGTGAATTCTCAAGCAAACATAAAACAAGCATAAACATAAATTATAAAATAACATAATAAATAATAACCACAAAAACAATTTCCCGAAATGAGGAAAGACATTTGTACGTATTTACTTCATCCAAGTTCTGGACTTATACCTAGGATCTTCTTTCTTTACATGGTAAGTTGCTGTTTCTTCACATTTTCATCTTGAAGTATATATATATCTTTCTTTAAATATAAAAATCTTATGTTCTCAAAATACTGTAAATTGTTTCTTTGTCTTGCCTTTTTCTATGTCCTTGTTTCAGTAAAGTCAGCTATATTTACATTTTTACAAATTTTTAATTTAGCTTAAAAAGAGAGTAACAGTAGAATGGTCCATAATGCTTAAAGTCTGTGTTACTGTTTCTGTCCTTCCAGCCGCCCAGACACCAGCCTTCTGTGGTTCCTCACTCCCTTCAAAGCCATAAAAAACCTGGTCTGCAACCAGTACAAGTGGCTGGCCATCAAGATTGTCACTGCTCTCCTGCTGCTGGCCATGCTGGCTCTTTTCCTTTACAGCATGCCTGGTTACATGGTCAAGAAAATGCTGGGAGCTTGAGATGTTACTCAGACACCTCTACAGAAGGTTTCCTTACAACCCTTGCATTTTAAAAACTATAATATAGTAGAAGCAATGATATCATTTAAGTAGACCCCAAGTCATTTTATGAGCGAAGATAAAAACAACAGCAAAACAACAAGCTTTTAGAAATCACTCTAAGCTATCAGATAACGAAAAGTAGATTCTTTGAAATGCTCAAAATTGTCATTGTTTTGTGTCGCCTGAAAATCTGTAAATTATTAATTAGGTGAGTATCCGCATGGATGGATCCAAATAAAATGTTACCAGAAAAACAACTCTAAATAATTTATACTTTAAAAAATAAATTAATGTAATCTAAAAACTGGCGTAATCTAAAATTCATACAAACTCTCTAAACAGGTAAAGTATTAAGGCGATATCTCCAATCACTGTCCTGTTCACAGAAAAAAAAGTTTGTGGGGAATAATATCCAATTTGAGACATAAGCAATTAGGAAATAACAGTTACTACCCAGGAACAAAAATTGTACTACATACTGCAATCAAATTGACATAATAGACTAAGATATGATTCCACAGTCAAGAATGTCTCTTGCAAAATGTTTGTGATTTCCCTGGATATTTATGTGCATATGAAGCATATTTGAAAAATAACTAAAAGTTTTAGTGCACAAGTGTTCACAGTATACAGTGCACTGACATAAAGACATTATATCAACAACTACTGGGGGAAGTAAGAACTTCATGTAAAATCATTTCTGGTTAATTGTGAGTGTATGATACTTGATGTAAAGGTAATGATAGCAATAACAGTACCATCCCTGTAATAATTAACTCAGTGGTGTAAATGAAATTAAATTTATTATTTGGATTTCATACTTCTGAGTTGAGTTATTCTGGTTGATTTCTGTCAAAATTATGGTTAGCTTGGCATCATAGACTTTGGCACTAATTTATGTTGGCATGTTGAATGTTCATTTGCATTTCTTGGGTCAGCAACATTCAAAATTTAACAGGATTTATGAATAAAGTTGCAAAAAACAAAATATTTGTTTACCTCCAGGCTGTGTATGGAAAAGAGAATGATACTCACATGTCCATATGTACATTGAAAGAGTTTTTGATCACTGTAATGATTCCTTCTCTCCATACTGTGGCTGTGAAATGATGCCTTATTTATGCGACTCCAATGAAAGAGACGTGGGACAAAATTGGTCCGTGGCCCACGCAAAACTACATTTCAAACTTTAGCTAAAGTTAATATGAGGCAACAGCAGTCTGAGTAGGCAAATCAAGTGTGTTTCTTCCAAAATTTGTATTTTTAGTATGAAATGAATTCTGTGTTCTGCCAAACTGCTTTCTTGCTAAGCTGCAGTAGATAGAAAATTACGATTAGAGGGAAATTTGTACTAAAAAGGCTGCATATTAGCTTCAGCTGAACGTTAGAATAAGACACTTTACGACCAGTATGGACATGAGGAATAATTAACTTCAGTGACCCATACCTTTTTTCAACAGCTACCTTTTAATTTCTGGCACCATCCACAAGGGATGCATACAGTCTTTAATAATGTGGGTTTAAGCTCACAACTTCTTTCGATCATGCGTTCTTTTCATCCAACTTTCACACCAAAAGGAATATCATCCCTGGTGTGGAGGTAAGGAGGTATTCTATGATTGCTTTGTAGGAACGTCCTTCTGTGTACATTATTTTAAATGTTGATTGTCTTTGGCATTCAGTAATTGTTTTTACGTTTTTCTGCTCCACCAGCCGACCAGACATTGCCCTCCTCTGGTTCCTCATCCCTTTCAAAGCTGCAAAACACCTGGTGTGCGACCAGTACAGGTGGCTGACCATCAAGATTGTCACTGCTCTCCTGCTGCTGGCCATCTTGGGTCTTTTCCTTTACAACATGCCTGGTTACATGGTGAAGAAAATGTTGGGAGTCTGAGTTAAAACCAGCAGATGTTAACTTTTTCAAAGTGTGTGTATAATTAGAATTGTTTTGTGAGCAGTTTGCAGTTTGCCATTTAAAGCATTATTAAAAGATGGCTAATTCAATCGCGGTACTAATAATACATCTTGAGTGTATCCATTATTGGTTATTAATGTGTCTAATGTGTACAAATCTCAACATGCTACTGTTGGTGTGATATTTATGCAGTTTTTTGTCTTTAAATTCATTTAATGTCCATTGTGTAACAAGGTGAAGATTTTTAGTATAGTCTGCATGTGTTGGAGTTCAGATTTTCTTGCTTTAACAATGTTTTGTCATGCCCTGTTTATGTCTCTATGTATGATATTTCAAATGTGTGCATAAATTGACCTCTGGACAGTCCCATTTTCTGGTTGTCCTGTCATCTGTGTATATTTATATAAAAAAATGTCAATTTTTGTGTTACAAATGAGAATGTATTATGAAACTGAAAGGACATGCCTTTTTTATTTTACTACCAGTAATTGTAAGGCTTAACCGCATGATTCGGCCTGTCATATGGATTTCAGCTCATAGAATCAAGTAGAATTAAGTGAAGATTCAGATTTCTGAAAACTTCCCATGCAAAACAGCTACAACTCAAACAGCCACTTAGTTTCATCACATTCAAACTATTGAAATTACTTTGATATAAAAACACCCAACCAATCCCTTTCTTGTGATGCTCTTAAAAGTGATGGCAGTCTTTCCATTAGAAGTCTAAGGTAAATCACTAAAAAGGTTCAAAGCAAATTTTTATATTGAGATTGTCAAATGTCTAACACACTATTTGTCTCTGCTCCACCAGCCGTCCAGACATCGCCCTCCTCTGGTTCCTCATTCCTTTCAAAGCTGCGAAACACCTGGTGTGCGACCAGTACAGGTGGCTGACCATCAAGATTGTCTCTGTTCTCCTGCTGCTGGCCATCTTGGGTCTTTTCCTATACAACATGCCTGGTTACATGGTGAAGAAAATGTTGGGGGCTTGAGATTTCTGCTGGATTGTACAATTTCACATACAAAGAAACAATGTTACTTGTAAGTTGCCCTTGTGTTCTTGAAAGAGTTTTTTTTTGCCATTTGACAAAAGACGACTTATAAGCATTAGTATGGCTACAGTATGTATTAAGGCAAGCTTATTCTCATATTGACATGTTCTCGCTAAAATCCATTACTGTAATGTAGTGGTGCAAATTTAATTATTATTGTTCTTGTGGTTGTTGTGGTTGCTGCTGTTGCAAGGTAAGACTGTCACCTTTGTGCTGATTTATTGTGAACAGTTTGTCAACAGTGTGCAGTATTTGTCTGACTTTTGAATTTGTGAATAAAGTGACACCTTCACACATTTCTAATCTTAACATCATGTGTCTGGTCTTCTGTTCATACAAGGCTGTTAACTGTACCAACAATCAAACAACTGTCATGTCGAGGTGGTTTAAACGAATAAAGTGTCCTTCCAGTTATTTATTGAAAATCCCTCACAAACCAACAATATGTTGGGGAAATGTATTAAATATATATTTTTTGCGCTGTATGGTTTGGTAGTTTGGCACTCATTTTGCTGAGATTGAATCGAGAAGAATTCTGTTGAAAAAAAAAAGGTTGTGAGGAAGATCTGACTGGCACAAAAAAATGAGTTGACTGGAGAATGTGGGAATCAGTCTTGATATCTCTGGCATTTTAGCAAACTACAACCTACTGTGATATTGAACTGGTCGCGAAAACTAGCTGTAGGGCTCTCCTGGAAACTGCTTATCAACTCATCTGTTATGTAGCCTACGGCCAAATCTACCCGCTATTCTATGCCAGATTATTAATAACATCATGTAAAGCTTTTTTTTAAAAGTTTTGTTTAGTCTATAGAATTGGAGACGTCAAAAACGTTCAGGTAACTGCCAGCTCTTGACATATAAGATGTGCTACTAAAATATGTATTTGGAGGGAAAACACCTTTCTGGAGGATGCGGGCATCGATCCCGCTACCTCTCCCTTGCGCCCACTGCTTCCTACCGATTGAGCGAAAATAAGCCCACATGAGCCAATCGTGTTGCTCTGCTGTGGCTTACTTTAGACCAATCGCGTTTCTCTGCTGTGGCTTACTTTAGACTAATCGCGTTGCTCTTCTGTGGCTTACTTTAGACCAATTGCGTTGCTCTTCTGTGGCTTACTTTAGACCAATTGCGTTGTGGCTTACTACTTTTGACCGTTCAGCGAATGCTATTATTGTCATCTTTGCAACAGGTCGGCGGATACTATTTTTGTCATCTTTGCAATAGGTAAAGCTTTTCTTTATTACTGTATAGCCTAATCGTTCATTATTTATTCCTATACAGTGTGTATTTTGGGGAAATAAAACATGCATGATATAGCTAGCATGTAGGCTATAGCACACGTGAACCTGTAACTTTCCCGTGATAAACAGGCTACAGTAAAAAACATGTCACTACTGTCAAGTTAATTAGCCGGCCGCTAATTAAGCTATATCCTCCTGAGACCAATGTTTTTTTTGTTAATTTAGTATTTTTTGTGTCATTACATTATTTTGAGCATAAGAAGATTTAAAAAATGTTTTATTCATATATGTGTTATACTATGTAGAGGACACCAGGACTCATTTATGATGATTATTATTTTATTTAAAAATACAATGTTTTTTTTAAATCACCAGTCATTTTTTAGGTTTCAGGATTTGATATACCAAACTTTGTATAAAGATGATTCTCAACTATGTTATAAAAGATGTACCAAAACGATTTGATATACCATTTTAGGTTTTAGATCTGTGTGATGATCATATTTTTATGAATTATCATAAACGCGCGCCTTTGCGTTATATTGTGTGCTTCCAAGTAATCTCTGCCACAAAAGCGAAACAAAACGATTTATGCATGGCATGATACCAGCAAGATTGTACCAAGAAGTGTTATTTCTTTTCTTATTAAGTTCATCACACTATTTACAATTTGTACACAAGGCAATTCAAAGGGATTCACAGTTGTATAAAATAACAATAATGCTGGTAAAATCAATTCATAAAACATATGATCATTAATTAAAAACATCAAAACCAAATGGTGTAGTAAAATACTATCAGTTGGAATATGACAGCTAACGTTCTGTTTATGCCTGTGTCCTTTCAGATTATGTAGCCTATGCATACCCGGTTTTCCGGAAAATCTCTGGGTCGACTCCTCATGGGGCCAACTGCGGAGGCCAATAGGAGTGAGATCGCGGTGGCAGGGAGGGCCAGGTGTAAGGAGGAGGTCCTGGCTGAGGCCACTGCCTTTGTTAGGCAGAATGGAGGGAATCCTGGAGACCAGTTCCTGGTTCTGGCTCACTCCAAGATCCAGTTTGGGAAACACCAGGGCCAGAGGTTATACATTATACAGGTGTATAAGTGTTTGAGTGTACATTTTTATATTTTATTTCAAATACTTCAACTATTGTTGGCGTTATTTGTACTTTGTTTAATTTAGGCTTAATTTGAGCCTTTATAGCCTAATTTCTTTGCTTTATTTTGCATTTATGCTGATTATTTTAAACTGCATCAAGCCTACAAACAATCAAACTTTGAAAAGAGGAGGATCGGCTGGTGGAGCAGATGAATGATGAGGTGGTGCAGGACGAAGGCTTTGTTGAGGAGGAACCTGAGGACCTCACAGTGCCAGTCCTCTATGACCCCCAGTCGTCTTTCACAAACCAACGATACTTAAATGTTTGGGAAATGTATTAAATATATATTTTTTGTGCTGTATGGTTTGGCAGTTTGGCACTCATTTTGCTGAGATTGAATCGAGAAGAATTCTGTTGGGAAAAAAAGGTTGTGAGGAAGAAATGACTGGCACAAAAAATTGAGTTGACTGGAGAATGTGGGAATCAGTCTTGATATCTCTGGCATTTTAGCAAACTACAACCTTCCGTGATATTGAACTGGTCGCGAAAACTAGCTATAGGGCTCTCCTGGAAACTGCTTATCAACTCATCTGTTATGTACGGCCAACTCTATGACCGCCCGGATCCGCTATACTATGCCAGATTATTAATAACATGATGTAGAGCTTTTTAAAAGTTTAGTCTATAGAATTGGAGACGTCAAAAACGGTCAGGTAACTGCCAGCCCTTGACATTGCCTTTACGATGTGCTACTAAAAGGAAAAGACGTTTCTGGAGGATGCGGGCATCGATCCCGCTACCTCTCGCATGCTAAGCGAGCGCTCTACCATTTGAGCTAATCCCCCTGTAATAAAACATAGGCTGTAATTTGAGACGGGAATCATAAATCATGGTGAAAATAAAACTCTTCACGGGCTTTGTACTATTTCGCATATGGATTGTACTTGCACATTTCATAACAGTCTCTGGAACAATTCACTTCAACTTCACTTCAACTTCATATAAGCTCCCAACTAGTCATGAAAACAGTATATATGATGATGTGCTGCCATCTGCTGGTCCTCAATGAACCCAACATACTACTGTTTATTTTCTCATGATCGTATTTCAACCAGCTCTTCTGAATTAAGTTAACGCTAACCTACCTTCGTACACATTTAGCTTGCAAAATCTTAGGAATTCAGCATTTTCACGGACGGCGAGCCTTGTAAAAAAATCCCGACCAACGACTTCACAGTTAACGTAAAAGTGGTCCGTTAACGCAGAAAGGTCAAGGTAACTCAGCCAATGACAAGCTGGCTTTTCAAGTAAAGGTGACCGTTCTTTTAAATACCATAGTTCCTTAGTGTTTACAGCAAACAGTAAGTTGGAGCCCTAAAAAACTCATTCTGGAGGATGCGGGCATCGATCCCGCTACCTCTCGCATGCTAAGCGAGCGCTCTACCATTTGAGCTAATCCCCCGTTGTTGCAAAAATATACCACTTGCAATAAATGTATTGATCAATGTTTTTTTTATAAACTTGGTTTAATATTTGAATGTATTGGAATTAGATGGGACCCTAACCCCCACTTAGCGGTGTTAACCTGCCCTGTGAAACTATCACCTGCACACCATGAGGTGTCAGGCTCATAAACATCTTCATTTTTGTATCTCTTATAAGATACTAGTTTGTTATAGGCTTCAGTGTGGACCACATATAGGCTAATCTATAAAGTTAAACTTACCCTATACTTTGTTCAATTAGTGGAGTTCACGTGCCTCCTGTGAGCTTTCCTTTTACCTGAAAGTGCATATCTCTCTCTACACACACACAATTATTTCCCATCCATTCTCGCTCAAAATAAACTACAACCATTTATTTCACAACTGTTTATTTATTCAAAACTCAAAAGATGAGTGTTCTGTAGATGTTTACATGGTCAGTGAATGCAAGTTCCAGAGCAGAGGACAGCCAGTTTGCAAAGTAAAAATAGCTGGGAGGGAAGGACAAGGAGACTTGGTTTACCTGGATGTTAATGATGACCAGTTGACTAGTCACAGATCTCTTTATACTGACTTTCTTCCAAACTACGACTCATACACCCCGGGCAACCCTTAACAGCAAATGAAAAGTATGATTAGCAGGAAAAACATGATTAAAGCTGTCTGAAAATGTGTCTTAATTCAGTATTAATTCAGTGTAAGGCTCCCTTATATTTTAGCATAAAACATTAGAACTGCTACAATCTATAACCATGTTGTCAGTCTGCAGGTGACTTTCTGCCTCTAAATTTTACACTTACAGGCTTCTGCCTGTTGGCCTAAAAGATACAACGCAATTAACCAGGATCGTGCGACATTAGACAAAATCTCCACACAAAATACATTTACAAAATATCAGTCATTCACAGTCAATGTGTAACATTCTCATGCTCAGATATGTTGCTAATCAATAACGAATAATCGCAGAGCATTGATCATATGACTCGAGTCATTACACCTTCAGCATTTCTACATGCCATGAACCCACCGTAACAGAAACTAAATGCTGACTCAAGCACAAACCATAACTGAAATAACACACATCCTCATCTTTCAAATCATGTACAGTAGGGTTTGCATCAATTTTGCTACATAAAGTTAATCTAAATGAAATATAAGTTAAATAAATAAGAAATTGTTATTAAAAAGCCACTTTTGTTACACTTTTAGTAGCTCTGGGAGTGTTCTGATGGCTCGTTGGAGCACTGTTGTTCACAGCACACTAAAGGCAAATAAATAACTCCATAATGAGCAAAGACATTTTTCTCTCAAAACTCACAATGTCGGTAATATTTACAGACTCTAAAATTCACTGTTTGCCATACAACCTCCATGCCAGGCTCGGCTCAATTATCTGCGTTACTCATGCTGAAATAACTGGGATATGTTGTACATTACTGTTACTGTTGCTGTGTAAGTGGAGGCAGGGAGGAGCAGAAAATGATGATGCAGAGTAGTTGTTTACACAGTAGTATGTAGACGGCCAGAGGGTTGATGGGGGAAGGTTATGAACAGATATACATATGAGAAAGAAAAGCAAAGAAAGATACAGAGCAGGGATAATGGCGAGTATTTATAGAGCGTGCAGAGGGAGTTGAAAACAAATGAGGGCATAAAGAAAATAAAAGGGAAGATGGAGATGTTGGGGGGGGGCATGAAGGGTTCAGTATTCATCCTGGTCCAGGTGAGCTTGTTCATCGAGGTCATCATCCTCCGGAGGTGCAAAGCCTTCCTAATAACCAGAAGAAAAAAAGATATTATTCAGGTTTAAAATAGTTTCCATGAAAATGTACCAGCTCACCAAAGAGGTACGTCCTTCATCATAACTTGGTTTCCTCCATAATTATGATATCCACTAACACTGTTCTAATGATATCTTTCGTTATGTTAATAGGGTATAACAATTTCCCAGTTCAGCACGTGATGCACACTGACCCAAAAAGCAATTTTTAAACACACAATCACTAGGAAAGCAGTGGCTGTAAAATGATTTTTGAGCATCACAAACCCACTGGAATTACTATTTTTTCTTCTTAGAATTCAATCAATTTGTTCCAGTTACATTTGGAAAGTCAAGAAGAACCGTATGATAAAATTATTTTCGCACTCATATGTGCCAACAGGAAGTCAGGGGCTCAGCCTGTAGAAGTCTCGGATGCACATAATCTCAACAGCTTGGCTGAAAGGGTACACTAGTGCACATGCTCTTTGGGCCCATGATTGAACACATGACTGAATGGGGCGCCATCTTTATATTGATTAATTTATATTGATTAATTAATGTCTGAAAATCTCTGAACCTGCCATGGCCCTTTGACTTGCCTCTGTGGAACTGTGACATTTAATCTGCGTCAGTCTTCACTTATTGGAAATGGTTTTCGTTAAAGGTGTTAAAAAACAGAAATATTGAATAAACAATGATTGTTCTATTTTAAATTACCATCCTTCTCTAAACATATAGAGTAAGCCACACAACATACTGTTGAGTGTGGTTATGTTTAAAGACAGGATTTTTAGTAATCTGCATTGTTACAAATGTCAATGGGATTTTGAATGAGGTTCATTCAACCTCATTGTCAGCTCTGAGTAAAGAACTTGCTGGTAGAAATGGTGCAGCGCAGCCTGCATTTGTTGTGTATAATGGCTTGATACCTCTGTTGCGTAAAGAATGTTGATTATCCTGCTGAGGACGGGGTTGTTTTCACTCTCGTGTTCCTGGCAGATCAGCTCAATGTCCCGTAGTTTGCTGAAGTAGAAGTCTCTCTCCTTCTCTAGTCCGTCTACAGTCAACTTCAACTCCATCAGCTTAGAAAGGAAAGAAAAAAATATGTTTACGCTGGTAATCTCCAAAAAGTTATCTGAACCATGTAGCCAGTAAAAGGGAACCACAAGTGATTTTGGTAGTGATGTCATACTTAGCCCAAAAAATACACGATCAAGAATTTTTTTAACACTTACAAAAGCAAGGCCTATGGCTTTTCCCCTTTTTTTCACAAATTCTAAAACATGTAACAGTGAAGGACAGCAAATAAATATTTTACTTTTAATCTTATCACAGTAGTTTGAATGTTAGTTTACTGCTTTTGCATTTGCCTCATAAAAAGTAATCATAGTAATTAAAAAGGGAGAGAAATTTGGCAAAAAGTATTACTTGAAGGCAGCAAATCAAAATAAATAAATAAGACTCACAAACTGCTTATGTGGCACAATTCTAATAAATATTGTCACAGGAAAATAACTTTGAGCGCTTAAGGCAATACCCTTTTTTTTCATAGCAGAAATCTTGACTTGTTTGAAGGAAAGCACATGTGTTTATGACATGAACAATCACTCCCAGTTAACCCCAACAGTGTGACAGTAAGTCAGCATGCACAATACCAGGACCCTAAAACCGATGCTAAATAGGATTCAGCCATTATTATTAATTTTATTGTTTACACATGTGGTTCTCCTACTTCATATTCCATGTTCCTAAGTGTCAAAATGTCTGTGAAAAAGGCCAATTAATGCAATAAATCATGAGCTTTCAGTAGGAGTGAATCCATAGAGAATCTACTGACATGAGATTAAAAAGGAGTAAGATAGACGACATGGTTTGACAGAATGATTCTCCCTCATCTCCATGTAACTTTACCTGTTGATTTAGCTCCATGATCTCAGCATCACTGCCCCCATTTCTAGACAAAGATGGATTCTTCCTCATAGCCGGAGTGTTGTGTTGGACCCGCTGTGGTGTTGGCATGTTTTTGGGAACTGTTGGGGATGTCCTCTGTGGTCCTGGAATGGTCAGATATGATCAGAGATGCTTATCATTTGATGTTTTAAATGGATATAGTGCATTTATTTTGGCTTTGTAGCAACTGTGGCGATGGATATAGCACATTATAGAGAGCTGATGTTATCAGCTTATAGCATAATGTGGTGCCTTTCGATATGTCATTTTTGTGAAAGGATCTCAAATAGTTTTACAACATAACTTGTGAAAGACACGAAATATGGATTTCCAGATTTTTAAAAGCCCAATTTCAGATAAATTCTACTGAATCAAACCAAATATTTTAAAATGACTGAATGTTACAGTTATTTGAGTCAAAATCTTTGAGAAAAAAACCTGTGTCCTGCCAAACCTCTATAAGTGCTCAGCAGAGGTGTGTTAAATAAACTCAAAATCAAAACATGCCAACACATATTATGACAGTTTTGAAAATAAATACAGTCTTTCTGTCCATTTACAACCACGCTGCTTACCAGTGACACAGTCACAAAGCGGGCTTATGACACACTACAAGTTTGATTGTTCGCCATGTTTTTCAAGCAGGAAGCTTTCACAGAGACATAGCAAGGCTGCTCAGGCTGGCGTTACTCTTGTTAGTAAAATGAGGCAAACGTTCTTCCTCATCAGTCCAGCTTTCAGAGAGAAGTGGAGCTGCAAAAAGTGTTGCATAAGCTGCTTGATGCAGGTCACTGGAGAAAATAGATGCATTTGATATTTCTGTAGGTCTTCTGGCATCGCTGATCATGATCAATTTGAATTTGGAAAGCAAATTAGAAGTTGCATGTTCTGGATGTTCAACCCCACCAATGCTGCATCGCACTAGTCACTGTGGTGACTCCTACAATCTCACCAGTGACTCAGTCATACCTACACAGTGTCATGTTTGCTTGTGAATGCTGGGCAGTGAGATGGAGCTAAGAAGACAGCAGTCATTCTGTGAATCGTGCTGCTCACACCACTTGCTTGCAGGGAGTGCGTTTGAGCCATCCAAAGCTCAGGAAGACCGTGCAGCAAAGGCAAAACTGTTTGGTTTACCTGGGTTTCTCTTTGGTTTGTGGATAAAGTGATCACCTGGGTTGGGGGCGGGGGCCACGTCCTGCCCCTGTCTGGCTAGTAAAGGGTCATACTCCTTCCCGTCGTAGTTGGCATCGAAGAACTTCTTGAACCACTGCACAAACTCAAAGTTGTCCTGGAACTTCCCTTTTACAAGCTTTTCTACGGGAATAATCTGGAGGATGGAAACAGGAAGTGCTTGAATATCTCCATCTGATATAGCATGCATCTTATGCTGCTGTTACATGAAGAGTTACAAAAGTAGGAAAAATTAAACAATAAATCATTAAATATATATTTTTAAATATAGTGGAATTCATGATAATTTGATAAAAGTATTCTGACTTTGTCAACGCTCATCCTTTTAAAGGCTGCCTGCAGAACTTTGAAGTTGTGTATAGATTCATGCTCCAGCTTGGCTTGAAATTTGACCTTCTTCAGAAGGATACAACCTGGAAACAACATGTCCATGAACTGGCAGTATGCTGCTCCTGGAAGAGACACGAAGACACACACAATCATATGTTTTTTTGTTGTCGTTTTCTGATTTATTTGTTGAACAGTACTGAATTGAGACGTTAGCCTTACCTGAACAGAGCTGTTCAATCTTAGTGTAGGTGAGATGCAAGGAATCGTTGACCCACGCCAGCATGTCATGTCGGCTGAGGTTGTCAATGGACACA
Organism: Lepomis gibbosus; assembly: GCA_029875015.1. Lineage (NCBI taxonomy): Eukaryota > Metazoa > Chordata > Actinopteri > Centrarchiformes > Centrarchidae > Lepomis > Lepomis gibbosus. Next base: position 16,746 of record JAPMOB010242374.1, read on the forward strand.
GATGTTGCATACACGTTCACTGCCATCCCCTACAGGAAAACAAGCAACGTAAGAAGAGAGAAGTAGTCATTCAGGTGGAAGTTTTTGTCGTGTATTAGCTGAATCTCTATGGAAGTTACTCTCTGCTAACATACTAACAATTATTTTCTGCCACTTAGTTAAATGATTATCATTCTGAATAAAATGTTACAAAATACTGAATAATGCCTCTTCCTAAAGCGCAAGTACATGTCAGACCAAAACACAGACATGTGATTTGTCTTCACCGAAAAAGAAAAAAAAACATAGTAAAACAGCAGATCCTCACAGAGGAGCTGGGCACAAGGGAATGTTTGGTATTTTTACTTAAACAAATAACTTCAACAGTGAATTGATTATCATATTAGTCACTGATTCATTTTTGTTATAGACTTACAAACTGTTTTAGCTCCAGTCTTATGGACCTACTTTTTGGATTAAATTAAATTAACCCATTTCTTGATGTAATTTTTCTTGATCTCTGATGTAGAATGTACTACTGTAGTATTACACCCTACTTTAATTTATAAACTGTTACAAATATCTGTCCATATGTTGTAAATACCAATTTTACCAACTGCACCGCCAGGTATCTGTGGAGGGGATGGTCTCTCTTTACATTTACTTTCTTGAGGGTTCTACCATTTTTTCCCTCATGACATTTACAACACTTGATTTTTGACTGTAAACACAGTAGCTGAGAAGCATCTTTACTTTCAGCTTTAATCTACAGATGTGTTGTGAGCATAATCCTCCCTAGATTAAACAGAAATATCCTGATGTTTGTGAGCAGCTTTACACATCTGGCAGCCCCAGCCTCCTCTGTGCTCACTTTGCTTGCCAGCAAAAAAAAAAAACCCTTCCAGTGGTGTCATGTCAGAATAGGTCTGTGACACCTTGAGATCCCCTGCAGTAAAAATGCACATTAACAGAAGCGATACATAAACTGTGAAATGACACCCGTCATTGTCTGCAGGATACAGCCAGAGAGAAATGACTGTATGTCACCAAATATCTCACTAATAACAACTGAATCAAGCTTATTAGGCCTACCTGCAGTGTAAGCAGTGATTTTTGTGGCAACGCTAGTAATACTGAAGTGAATGCACATTCAGCAGCGTGCATTACACCGGCAGTCTCCAATGGGGACTGGCTAGCCTACAATTACATGATTATAATTTGCAACCATATAACCAACAATAAAACCGTAAACCATGCAGGATCTACTACATTAGTGGCCTAGACACTGCAGTGGGTGTATCTTCTAATAAATATGGGTTATTGTATCGAGAACGGCGCACGAAATGTGCCGGGCCTGTGAGAAAGCTCCGGTCATGACTGCAGCAAAACCCCGAAGTCTAGCCAGAACAAATGGGCGGGGGGGGCTGACATTTCAATCCAGAGCTGAGAACAATAAATGTGCCCGTTTGCTGGATGCCTTTTGGTTAAAAAACCCGCAACGCTGGCCCTGCTCTGCTAGCGGCCCCCTCTGCAGGCCTCCCAGAACACCTCAGGGCTGTCAGTGCACGGCGAAATATCCTCACTGCATGGGAATAAAACCTAGCTCCCCCCGCAAACACGTTTGCACGCACAAAAGGAGAAACACACAAGACATAGTGGGTTGGCGGTTTGTTCGCGCGTTGATACTCACTGTATTCAGGAGAGTCTCTGTTGTTATCACGCTGGCAGGATTCCTTGTGTCAGTGCCCGTCGCTTTCGTCGCTGTGAGACCCTGCGCGGTGCAGTGCTTGGTAACGGGCCGCCCTGTCTGGGGCTGCAACAAACCAGCGCCAACCGCGCATGCGCCAGACTCCATGCTGTTAAAGATTCATTATAAATAGGACTTTAGCCTGTTCCAGCTAAGAGACACATGATGTGTCTGGGTGGATTTTAGGCTTGCTAATTATTGTTTAATCTGCTGCTGGATAAGAAATGTGGAGGAAGAAGTATTATAAATCATATATTTAGGTAAAAGTGCTAAGACAACAGTATTATTAACACTATTATTTTCATTAATGAGTTAATTGTTTGGTCTAAAATATCACAAAATAGTGAAAATCCATCCATTCATTCATCACAATTTCTGATTAAAGCCTAAAGTTATGTTTTCAAATGTCTTGTTTTGTCCACCCAACAGCCAAGAACCCAAAGATATTTAGTTTACTGATATAAAACAAAGGAGAGAAAGGGGGAGCTTTTGCTTGAACAATTGCTGAAACTAATAGTCAATTATAAAAATATTTCTGTTGATTGACTAATCAATTTGTGGTTTCAGCTTTAACAACAATGCAAAAATAGTCTTTTGCATTAAAAGTCCTGCAAACAAAACACTTTAAAAGTGAAAGTGCAGAGGTATAATTAGCAAAATGTACTTAAAGTATTTAAAGTAAAAATGCTCTTTCTGTAAGGAAATCATTGTATTATATACAGTGGATAGAAAAAGTCTACACAGCACTGTAAAATGCCAGGTTCTTATGATGTAAAATAATGAGACAAAGATAAATCATGTCAGAACTTTTTCCACCTTTAATGTGAC
>JAPMOB010242376.1:0-35126 GCA_029875015.1 Lepomis gibbosus
ATTCAGATTCAGACTACATCCAGCTAAGCACACAAAATGTTCATATTGTGTCGACTGTCCTTCACTTGACATACTGTGTTACACATGAAGGTCGTGTTTCATGTACTCGTTTCATATTTTAAGTAATAATAATCATTTTATGCTGTAGTCATTGCATTGCTTTTTTATAACATCTCCAAAATTGGCTATTACATCTTGTCCTACGTGCTTCAAATCTAATTTATTCCATCACATCTCCTGTCCACTTTTGTGTCTGGTGATCAAAAGAACCAAGTGCACAGCAGACAGTTTAAAGAGCAACCCTTTAAGAGGCGAATTTCGATAATTTTCCTCTGGCCAAGAACTGCGTGTCTGGCAATTTTTTAAGTGACCTGTTGCAACCTGTGGGTAAGGACTGATTTTACCAGGCAGGTGAAAATGTCTCCATTTCTTTTTTACTGTCCAAATGTTAAAAAGCCCCAAGCAGACACGCAGAGCTGAAACGATAAGTCTGTTATTTCATAGTTTATAAATAGAAAGTTTATCCGCACCGTTATTAAAAATTAATTGATTAATTAATCGTTTCAAACATTCTCTCGTTTCAGCTTCTCAAAGTGAGGATTTGCAGCTTTTCTGGTTTATATCATAGTGAATTAAATCTTTTTTTGACCTTTTGATTGGAGGGAATGGTTGATAATTTATGGATGGATGGATGGTTGGAGAAAACCATGTTGGGCCCTAAGGACCTGTGATAGATGTTCTTTCACTGATATTTCATGGACTACATGGTTAGTTGATAAGTTGAGAAAAATAATAGACTTGTTCATCGAATGTTCATCGTAATTGTTCAATGATTATTGGTTGATTTTCAAGACTGTCTTGCCAGTTTGAACTTCCATGAGACCAGAAACAGAGATGTCCTCTTTTTACTCTGCTCACTCTTCTTCCTTGTTGAAACCTGGCACCTGAATTATTCTCAATGCGCCCACAATCCAGACTTCCAGACCACAATGTAGACTTTAGCGGCTAGCCTGTGAGCACCCTTTTTTATAACTCCACTCCCCCAGACTTTTTTTCACTTTCCAACTTGTAATCCTCAGCCCCAAACGACACTGACGTAACTTTTATCAGACATCACACAGCTCAAAAGGCTTTATAGAACTTTTTTTTCCAGATATGCAGTAGCACTCCACTAGGCCTTTAAAGAGACTTTGATGTGTATCATGGGTGGAGTTCCCCATTAATGCTCAGTGTTTCCTCTAGGATTTTTTCAGCAGCGGGGGGCAGGACACCCCCTCCCCACCGCCCAACCGAAGACATAGTCACACTTAAAAAACGAGTGGAGTTAAATGCACCTTAGAATAGCTTAAAACTGTTTTCCCAGTTTAATGTGAGCTTTAGATAAAAAAATATGTTTTCCAATGAAAAATATATAATTTCACATCATATTGGGCCAATATTTTCAGCTAGAGCAGATAATAAATAAACAACACCCAAAGATCAGTCTACTGGAGGAACTATTTGGTTGGTTCTGTTGCTCCACAGTGATTTTACATTGATGGCACAGCATATTTTGGGCATCACCCCGAAGCCTTAACTGCAGGAAAACCCTCTTAATGTGACCTCAGAATCATTATAGATACGACTGTTCATGTTTGCCTTTTGTGTCTTCATTTTACAGCTCCATTAAAATCCAAAAAGAAATGTGCCCTCATTAGCTTAAAAGGACTAGTTTGCATCGCTAATTAGCTTTACTAACGTCAGCTCCACCAGTGACTCTGTCCTTTCTTTTCCAAAACTACTTTTTCATACTGAAAACTGAAAAATAATTGAATCAGTCTGTAGAGGACAGAGCTGCAGGCTATGTTGGTTTAGTCTAAGTTTGTACCTGATGTTCTGAACAATGGACAAGTAGGCAGTAATAAAATACAGCCTCCAGTTACTTTCTATAAATTGAGATAATGTTAAGTTACATAGCAGCTCTGTAGAGGGTCACCTGCTCAGCTGTGCAGTCTGAAGGGGAGGGGAGATGTTATCTAACTTAGCTCTAACTGTCTTCACTTTTTCAGCAGTTGGAAAACAACAGACTTTTCTTGGTCTTGAGAAGCTAACACACTGTAACAGACACCGTACATTTACTGCTACAATATTTTCCTCCGCCTGCGTTCACCGTCACTTTCTCCTGCTCGGACAATCAAACACTTGCTACGCACCCTCCGATTCAGAGTTACGCTTCTTTTATGACACGAGGAGTGTCATAATCATTACACTCTATTTACTCTGAACGAGGAGAGGAAGCGAGCTGAGCATTAAGTGCTGTTGTGCTCGCACAGTGTGCGAGTGAAAACATTTGTAGCGCATAGTTTTAAGATCGTGGGGAAAATTTAGGAGCGGCGGTCGTGATTCAGCACGTGTGCTCTATGTGCTCCTGAATGCAAATAGAGGAAACACTGCTTCTTTGTAGTATGTAGTAACAGTATGTCCTGCATTACAGTTAAACCTCCTAAAAAAGCTATTAAATTACTATAAGGTGGTCATGTGAACCGTCATAGGAGTGCTAAGCCTCCAGAATGTAGTATTATAGCCGACTAAATATAGACAGAGGGAAATCTGTAAGCATTGGAGAAACTTGCTGTTATGTTCTGTAAGTGTGTGAAGGTTTTATGAATGCCCCATGATACATACACAGCAACAGCTGTGCAGTGCGATTAAGAAAGTGGAAACAAGCCCGTATATTAGGATTTCATAAACTTTACTCATGCAGTCTTTTCCTGCATATGACCTAGGGCTGAACGATTTTGGAAAATAATCTAGATGCGATTAATTTTTTTTTCTTTGCCTCCTGTATGATTCAAAATGGACAAGCAATAAATCAGTGTATAGTATGACCATCAACAATACATGGTTCTTTCTTGTAGGTCAGGCCTGTGTTATGATGAAATTAGGTGATGCACGAATTGCATGAATTATTATTATAATATATATATATAATATAATATAAGCAATGGTGGGGAAGAAATAGCAAATTATAATAATATGAGAAAGATAATTTGAGTCAAGTCATGGCGATAAATAATGATGATATAATATCATCAGGTCGGCCTACAAACCACAAGAAAAACAACGCTCAATACAAAACCCACAGTTCAACCACCAATTAATGAATCTATCTCAAAAACCTCGAAAAATACTCAGTTTGAGGTTTAATTCAAAAGTTGGCCAACGAAAATAAAACCAAATGACGCCTCTCGTGCTTAATAGACAAGCTTAGTAATTCTTTCACAACACAGGAGTTCCCCCTCAGCCTCCGATGTTGGTGAGCAGCCCACTGGCTGTAACCAGTGTTTGGTTTGAAAGGCAGTTTCACAGATATTTCCTGAGCTGACTGGTGCCTGTGTTTCTGAAGCAGGCGCTGATTGCCACAATACGTGTCTTTCTGTTGTGCAGTTTTCCTCTCCGTCAAAGCGGCGGATGGCGATGACAACAATGAAATCGGTGTCGGGTGCTAATTTCATTCCCTGTGTGACGCTAAAGTTTCTGTAGTGTCATTTTCTGTCAACCTTAAGGCCATTAGACAACAAGAAGGCAAGGTACAGCTTAACGAGCGAAGTTGATGCTTCCTTTTGGCCAGTTAGAAGCCATAAAACTATTTATTTTTTCTTTCTTTTCCCTTTGGGCTCAGGGGTTCAGGGCGTGAATAGGGGGACTGAGCAAAGAGAAACATGCATTAGACTTTCGCCATATTGCTCCAGTATTTTAATTTGAAAAGCTTAAATGCACTATACACTTTTTATTGTGCAGTGTTAGACTGGTAGGATGGTAGCACCATTTGGAACATTAACAGACTAGTAGTACAAAGTTCTACTAGTACTAAGATAAGTTACACATATGAACTTGTAGGATATGTTTTGATAGATTAGACTCAACTTTTTAAGCCCCTGTGGTCATTTTGGAGGGGATGCCACACATGACCAGGGGAAACGTTTAGAGAGCGAATAAAGCTGGAAGAATCTAATTGGTAAAAACCCAAATTTGTAAATGTTGATTCGATTGTGAGTATAAGCTATCCATCGCTTTCTCAACTTCACTGAGATTACATACAGAAAATAGTATCTCTAGGTGTTCCTGTAAGTGATTTCTGGAGCAGTGTGAACCCTGTTGAATTCCTCTGTGAATATCCTTCCATTGTGTTGCACTAATCTGCTGGGCCCTTCACGGGAAACACAGGGAACGTTTATATTGACAAGTGCGAGGAATTATTTTCATAGATTATTTCATTGTGCAGTTATCTAAAGCTGTGTGGCTAATTGAAGCACTTTGAAAATGCCCTCCTTTTCAATGACACAAAAACAAGCAGACCACCACTTATTATCTTGCTGCTCACACACATTTCAGTTCTCTTTCTTCTCATTTCCTATTCTTTAGCTTTTCAGTGTAGATTCCATTGTTTCACTGTGAGCGCTGATTTCCCCTGATGTCCTCAGCTAATGCCCTGCCAGGAGGTTTTACCCTCACATAAACACACACACACCGTCACACTCAGTCACACAAATGAACAAACAAACGCAAGTCGTCAGTATTCCTTAGAGGAAAAGTAGAGCAAACAAATTGGGACATAATGATCCCAGCTTCTTATGCATACTCGCATAATGAGATAACCCCTTCAGAAGGCAAAGAAACTGGAAGTTTTGTAACTAGAGACTGCAAAGTTTTAAAATATAAAGCACTTAATTATGGGATATAACCGCAGACTAGCTATGTAAATGTATTAATGCAAATGTCTATTTAAGACAGAGCAGGTTGTGTTTAAAAAGAATCAGACTGGCTGGGAAATGGTAATAGCTAATTAGCTGGCCCTGCGAAGCAAAGCCTCTGATAAATGAAGATAGTTTACCTCAAGGCTATCTCCCCAAACTCAAACTGTGTTACAGTTCAAGCAAAATGTTTTAAATGAGGTAGTCGAAAGAATGCATTTCAGCGTTCTGCAAAATACATTCCTGGAATAAGTCAAGCGTGTCCTCGTGGTCACTTCATCTCTTCATGGGCCCAGCTTCTTTTTTTGTCTTTTTATGTCTCCTCATCAAATGTTCCCCAGTTCCACGAGCAATACTGCATAGTCTGTAATGGACAGTTAATATTTTGGGGAATAAACTTATTTACTTGTCTTTCCAAGATTAGGATGAGAATATTATTACCTCTCTCGTGTCTGTACATTAAATACAGAGCTGGAATCTGATATATCTGATGATATTCGACTAGTTTAGCATAAAGACTGGAAAAAGGAAAACAACTACGTGGCTCTTTCAAACTTATAAAAAGTATTACACCTCTAAAGCGCACTAATTACAACAATGTGTCTTGTATGTTTAACCCGTAGATGAAGAGAAATGTAAAAGTGATCATTTGTGATTTTGAGTTGTGAGTTGCATGTTGGAGTTAATTCATGATGAATGAGAGTTTAGCTAGAGTCAGGACGTGTTTAGCCTCGCTTAGCTTAAAGACTGGAGGCCGAGGTCAATCCCCAGGAAGAGGAAACAGTGAGCCTAACTTTGTCCAAAGTTTGAAAATACACCTACTGACTGACCCAAAGAACAATAATTAACCCAGATCTGTCTTGTGTGTTTGATGTTTGAAGAGGAATGGAAATGTGACAGTTTGTGATTTTAGGGGGGTGTTGCATTTTTGGAGCCACTTCTTCACGAGCAACAGTGTAGCTGTAGGACACAAAGTGTGGAGGCAGGAGGAGAACTGTTGGTCTAACTCTGTCAGAAGTTCAAAAGAATGCTTCTAAAGTTCATAAATAAAAATGTTAACTTGTTCACATACAGAAATGTAAAGATTTGTGGCTTTTTGACAAACAGCTTATGATGGCAGTTCGAGTTTTCAGATAAGCAGGCAAACACTTGTCTTTCTGTGAATTTTATTCAAGTCTTCTGCAGAAGGAACTCACTGGGACACACACGCATCAGAGTATCATCCAAGTGACCTGCAGTGTCTCAGCACATGCAGCTGTCCTAATCTCAGGGTCAGCACTGTCTTACCACTGGAACATGTTGTCTTTAAGAGGTCCTCTGGAGGACACTCACACTTATTCTATCGTAAAGACATTCATGCTCTGTTACAGCCAGGTATATGTTGTAAAACACTAAAAGACATGACCCCCCAGCACACATCCTAATCACATACATTTACCCCCCATTGACCACATACCGGTAAACCAGAGGCCCTTTGTGAGTAATGTTAATTACATGACAGTATTTGGAGAAAGTACTCGTTCACTCACTCGTGGCTACATTCAGTGTCAATGAACATTAACATGTGAAAATTAATTATTTTCAAATAAAAAGTGGTTATTTTTAATTCTTTTTGTTCATGAAGTGTCTGTCATAAGGAAAAACACAACAACTGTATATGTACTCTATATGTAACAGTGGGTAAATCATGATCTTTTACCTAATTTGTATTTTTATTTTTATTCATTTCACCAGTGCGGCGTCACATCTGTCTGCGCAACGTGCGTTAGATTTCTCCGCCACAGCTGCCTGAAGCTACACTTTTCCTATCCTCGTGACTATAACTTCCACTAAGCACAAGAAAACAAAGTGTTGCACACATGCAACAGCGCTGTTAACACAATGTAGGCTACAGATAACCTGCAACCCCTGCTGGAGCCTGAGAGCTACACAACAATCAGTATTTAATGATTAATTAGGTTATAATCAAAACTCATGTTAAGTCTAATTTTCGGGACAAACCGGACAGGAGTCAGGACAACTGCTCGTAGGTCAGGGGTGGAGTGGTAATCTGGCATACCAGGCAAATGCCCAACGATCCTTTGGGGCCGGTGTAATGTAAATTATTTATTTATTTTTAACTGTTAAAAAATAGGCCAAATTCCAGCCCATAAAACACAGACAGCGACCCATTGGGTAATTTTCTATACTGAAATTGGGCTGGCCCTATCACATCTCTTACCAGGCCCCACTCCCTCCCCCTCTGCTCTCTGTTTCTTGCGTTTCGGGCCAAAAAAAAAAAAGACGAATGCCACCAAATGTACGAAAATGCTGCAGTAGCTTCAACATCAGCTGCAGTTCCCGACGTAGTGTAGGCACAGGCACTTGAAGGACTAAAGGAGAGCCACAGCCAGGCAGAGGAGGAGGCTTGTGACAGCAAAGCAAAGGGACAGAGTGACAGGGCCGAGGGAGAGAGCGAGCAGGAGGAGACTAGACGTGAGCCACGCTTGCACCAAGAAATGTTAATTAAATAAAATTGAAAAGGTTTTTTGCACAATAAGCCTGCAATGCAATGTAAATATAGAAGAAACCTCTACGTTGTCCAAAAAAGTAACTTAAGCTAAAACAAAAAATAAGCTAATGATTACTGCATTATATAATATTTTTATATTCTGAATTCTCACCTGCCACCTGAATTCTGTGCTTCCCTTTCTATAAAAAAAGACATTTCCACCATAAATTGGAGCAGAAAATGTATCCAGACTGCAGGAAATTAAGTGTTTAATGCTCACAATCTTCTGGGGGATTTCTTCAATAAATTTCTAAATAGTAGGCCTATTAAAATATATTCTATTCTTGTTGTCATGGCCACAATCTTGTGCAATGTCATGTCTCTGTTTTGTCACACCCCTAGTCTGAGCCCTAATATGGAAGGATGGTTTATTGGTGAGGGGTGTCCAACAGATTTCGGTGGGCCGGTTTTTGTCCCAGTCCAACCCTAAGCTAAGTTAACCACATCCTGACTCCATATTTGACACACAGACATGTGACTGAGGCGTATTTTTGAACATTCTGGCTGCCCCCCCCCCACATCCCGTATTTATACCAAGTTATGTTAACCACCTAATTCCAGGTCTGTACATGATGCCAACATTAAAATCAACATTCTTATATGAGTATTTCAAACAAAGCACATACTCCAAAATGTTTAACTAATCTTTTAAGCCATTTTTTTCTCTACTAAAATGTCTCTCTCATTCCTTCCTCGCCCAGGACGAGTCTCTTTCTTCTCCTCCGGGTCGGAGAACCTCCACCGCGTGGAGAGGGTGACGTGGGGGACGCGCTACGCCATCACAGTGTCCTTCACCTGCGACCCCGCACACGCCATCTCGGACCCTGCCCTGCCTTGAGGCTCCCACGGTTGACGGGGCTGCCCATCGGCTCATGACAAGCCCTGCAGCAAAGAGGGTGGGGGTGGGGGGGGCAGAGAGGAGAGACAAGAAAGGAAGAAGTGAGATTTTATATGGAGGTTTTACTCGCAGCAGTGGTTTACTGTAGCTGCACGGCCAATATCTGTCATTTTCTTTTAGTTTCAGATATCGACTCGCTGCCCCTTACTGATTGTGCTACAGGAAAAAAGGCACATATGTTCAGCTTCTCTTCTATAGAGGTGTTTTCTTATTTGTTACTGACTCTATTTTTATCTAGTTTTCTATACCACATTCCACGATCTGTCCCTCTTGATCATTTGGGGGGTGGCTTGAGTAGAAATTGCTTCTCGACTGAAAGGGTTTCAAAGAGGCTTAAGTGGGATTGTGTGTTTTCTGTGTCACGCTGTTTTTCATTTTAAGCGGAGCTGTCAATTCCTCGAAGAAGAGATATAAATCTGGTGACTCACCTATTTAATCAACCTCTCGTCACCAACCCCCCCCCCCCCACCCCCCACCTGACACAGGAGGTGTTTTCTTCTAAGAAGAACCCTCTTCTTTTCCAAGAGTGATTGCTCTTTCTAGCATGTTACCATTTACTTCCATGTGGTCGGTGAGGATAGCTTCAAATAAAATATTGACAGAACCTGAAAAGTCCTTGTCTTTTTTGCCTCTTTTTTAGCGCTCAGTGTCTTTGGTCGGTTTTCTCTCACCTAGAAATCATCACACTACAGTAACCAGATTAGTATTCACTTCATGAAATTCAAACCAATTTTCATGAAAAGTTCATCATATAGCCAATATCATTTCTGTGTATACCTCTATTGATTGCTACTAGAGTCTTATCTGCACTTCCTTTCTGAGGCTGAGACTTTTTTGAATTGCTCGATTTTCCAAACACTATCATCTGTTCAAGAAGTCATCATGCTTGCCTTTCTTATTTTCCGCACAACTGCTCAGAACAAACCGTCTTCTCCATTCTCATTTCTGTGAATCCATCATTGTGTCTATTTTATATATGCCTCTAAAAGCCATTTCAATCTTTACCTTTAAAACAGGGTTAAATGTTAATAGTATTTTCTTTGGCATTAATTAATGGCGTTTCCCTTGTAGTATCATTTCAATCATCTGATTTTCAGAGAACTTTCTTTTTAAAGTATGTCATGAAAAGTGTCCAAAGTCAGTAGCAGGTTGGGTTCCACTAATTAAAGTGTTGCGTTTACTCTTGTTGCGTTGGATTTTGATTACTTTTCCTGCAGCCATTTTACAGTAATCATAACAAATCTACCGTTTACTTAAAGTCACTAAGGGCTCCACATGTGATTAGGGGCAAGTACTGTTGAATCCAGTGGGTTTTTCTTAATGTTGGCTCTTTGCTGCAGGACATCGTTTGGGTGCATTTTGTTTATGCAGGCAGCTCTATCATTACAATTAGTTCAAAATACAGGCAGCTATTTCTATTTTAAGACCATACCAGGGATTATGGATGCTTTAGCCAATTGATTTCCCTTCACATATACTTTATATGCAAACCGTCCTACTACTACATTTTAGAAACGTGAAAGTATTTATATTCCGCTACTGTTTAGAAACTTGTAAGAGTTAATCCATCACGTTTCATTAAGATTTTTTTCTTTAATTCATTGGGGGTTAACTGTTATCACCTTACATTAACTGAATATTATTTACAGAACAACATAATTCATTTTGAGTGGAACTCCTGGCTACCTGACAACTATTCACACTGCTTTTAGCTGTAGAGTGATTTTTCTTTTGCAGATAGAAGCTTCACGAACACAACACAACACTGAGAGCCAATCACTGATCTGCAGCGGCACAGGAATATATATAGACTGATTTGTGTATGTTTGAAGTCCTTAAGCTTTAGGATTACAGTCCCATGCTGAGGAGGTGTTTATTCAGCCTTTTCTTGAAGGCTTGAACTCTATTTGATGTGATGTCTCCCGACAACAGCAGGGGGAAGGCTGTGCAAAGATATCTGGCTCTTTAGCTGCTAAATGCTCCATAATTTTCACCAGCTAGTCGCTGACTATGTCTAATGGCTGTTTGGTGCTGAGCAGGTAGCATACAGTAAATTCATCAGAATTAGATTCATGGTGGCTGTGAGAATTAACACTAAAGTCTAGGATTGGGGGCCATAAAACCAAAACACTTGGCTACAAGCAGTAAAAATTCTCCATACAGCTGAAGAGCTAGGAGACTATTCTCTGTGAGTTTACCACTACAAGTTACCATACAGGACAAATATTAATTTGACCCATTGTTAATATAAAATGATTGATTAGTGCAGCTTTAAACAGTGCTTATAGCACAATATTGCTCTTCGCAGCTCGTGAGGGACCTATTATCACATTAATTAGTGTTGAGAGAAGCACGGCAGCAGTCCTACATGTGGAAGACGGCTGTGTGGGAGGAAACATACTTAAATAGCAAGGGTTCACTTAATGGTCATTTCACAACACAGGGTTGTATTATTACATTCGTTGTCCCTTTATGCTACACACACACATACAACAGCAAAACATAAATAACTTCATTTTGATGGAGTGAAGGGATGAATTTAAGAGTCTTACTGCCTGGGGAAAGAAGCTTCTCTATAGTGTGGTGATAAGGCAGCGGATACTTCTGTATCTCTTGCCAGATGGAAGCAGGGGGAACTGGCTGTTGCTGGAGTACTATTTTAGACACACACGGTGTATAGGCTAGGCTTCAATGTCACAAGGTCATTCATACCGGTTGCAGGTGTTTCAGCACCTGGTTTAGAGTTTATTTACTCAGAAAAGAGGAAAACATGAAGTTGGTGGGTAGTTTTCCCATCCAAGGAGTTATCGATTCCCTTTAAGCTTCAAAGTAAATGCTCTGGTCACTGTTATTAAGCACACAATCATGGTGAATGGCTCGTGTGACATATTGATCAACCAGGTTAGGGTTTCTTTAAAAGGCCTAAACTTCAAAGGACATATTTTACCCGGTTTGTGTACTACTCCCTTTAATGCTGTCAAGATTAGTTAATGATTTCTGTTTCTCTCACAGAAGCCTGTCAACTGTTCACACTATCTCGAAAATTGTGTTGACCCCACAACCCTAGCTTAAGACTGCAGTGCTGAAATCAATTCAAGATAGCCCTTTCAGTTATTTAAAGAGTGGAAAGCAATTAACCATTCCCTAAGACCCCGCCATTCTTAGTTACTGTAGTTTATGGCCATCAATTTTGTGAGCTGAAATGATAATAATAATGTCACTAGCGGTTTATCAGCTGCAGCTAGCTAGCTAATTCACGTAACAATAGCTCCACAAGTTGATTGAAAACGCTGTCTCCGGCTTTTTAAGTTTTTAATTTTAAAACACAAACTTTGTAAAAAGGGTTTTAAATACTGTCTGAAGCTACGGCTGTGTCTGAGGAAAAAAATGTGAGAATCCAGCGGCTGATTATCCATGTAGAAGACATGGAAATAAAGAAACAACAATGTTCTTGTGTTTCAGTATAGAGACAGTTAGTCCAAGTGCAAGTATATTAGTTGGATAATTTTCCATTAACTTTTTATTGATTCCATTCAGCATTGTCACATTGACATTTGGCATCTCTCACATAAAAAGCATGAATAGACAGAAATTCTCAATCAACCACAGAATTCAGCAACCTACAGGTGAGTAGATTTTTCTCTGCCCTCCACTTTCCCATCACTCTCCTGTAGAGACCTTTTACTCCTGATAAAGAATAATGCCGAATACAATCTTGTGAAGAGTAAACATTTAAACATTTGCAGCAAGAACCAAGGGGGGTGCATAAGGTTCACCGCTTTTACCAATTAAAATTTCAATGTTGTTACAAAGTCAACCCGTTTATCCATCCATCCCATAGATTCTTGAATTTATCTGATTCTAGTCAAACTGAAAAAGTCAACTTTTCCATAATAAAAATATTATACATTACTTCAACCCAATCCTCCATTTTAGGTACCTCCGTTTTCAGCCACTTCCTGGTGATGGCTTTTTTATTCGCCACTGATATTACTCTGAATAATTATTTATTCCCTGAATTTGTTATTCTATGGTTCCCTTTTCCCAAGTACAAAACCACAAATGTAATTGGAAGTTCCACTTTCAAAATTTTCTCCATGCTTTTCTTTAATTCTTGCCAATATGGTATGATATAGGGGAATTCCCAAAAGATATGGAAGTGACTGGCATTATTTTCTCCACATAGTCTCCAACATTTAGTATCGCGAGAGGTCTGTTGTGCTGGTATAATAAAGTATCTCACTATGTTCTGCCAACCATATTCTCTCCATGAAAGGGAGTATGTTGTCTTCCATTGCTGGTAATTGATCTCTTCCCACTCCTCCTTCGACAGCACACAGCTCCCTTCCTTCTCCCACTTTTCTTTTATAAATAATGTTTTATAGGCTTTTAAATTTTCCACTTCTTTATACAATGTTGAGAGTACTTTCTTGCCCAGATCTGATTCATATAAATGCTAAGATAAATAATTTTATAATTCCTGACTGTGCCCCATCTAAACTGGACTTTTTTATCATTCTCGTCATATAATGCCGCATCTGTAAGTATCTGTAAGAATCCTGATTTTTTAAAACCAAAATGAATTCTTAGATCTTCAAAACCTTTAATTTTCTTCCTCTTAAAAAGCTCCCAAAATATTGTTGGTCCTCCGCCCCATCTACTGAAGCTTCTATCTAATGTATTAGGTGTAAAATCGGAATCATGTGCAATCCAACGCAGTAACCTACTCTGCTCTGTGAGGCCAGTCTTTAATACAATCTCAAGCCAAATGTTAAGGGATACACCCAACAATGGGTTTAGCTCCTCATTAAGATGCTTTCTCAGTGTTTTCTCATTTATTATGGCCTGTATTGGAATATTGGACGAGTGGCCTTCAATGTCCTTCCATCTCGCCCTGTAGGGAGGATTACACAAGGTCCACATGGTTTTTAGTTGTGCTGCCTGATAATAGTTCTTAAGACATGGCAGGGCTAGTCCCCCTTTAATTCTGGGAAGCTGTAGAGTTCTGAATCTCATTTGTGGTCTTTTTCCTTGCCAAATGTATCGAGAGATGAATAGTTGGATAATTTTCATTAATTTCCATGTCATTTCAGCATAGACTTAATATAACTTTGGAGAGCAACCAGGATAAATAACATAAAAATGCTGGTTGATCTACATACTTACAAAATAACAAGCAAAACTATATGAACGAACCTCACTTTCCAGTAGATGAGTATTGTCCTCTTCACTGAGAGACATGTTAGTGCAATCACCCATTACATCATTTGAGAATTGAAATGCTGAAAAACACTGGATAACTTTGTACCTCACACAATTTGATAATTTAATATTTAATGTAAGTAATTTGAATGTTGCCTTTAAATCTTTCTCGCACTGTAACTTAATGTTTGTATAGCAGTTCTAAATGATTCCCACAGATTCTTTATGATTTAGGATTTTAATTTTAATAATCCTTTTAATTTGTGTTGCCTTTTCAGTTCACTGCAATCTACAATATTTAGTGTTCATTTTAATTACTTGTGTTTTTCTCACAATGTTAAATACATTGTTGCCCATCTCTTAAGATCTTGCTTTATAAATTTTCAAATTTTTAACTCATAGATCTTTTCAGTCGGATATTATGATACCAAGATATTTCATGGGAGTAGAAGCTAAATCTGCTGGGGATGTAAGCGGAATGGCCTGACTCTATTTGGATTAGCTTTGATGGCACAGGCTAAAGGGTCGGAAAGGGGACGATATGATACCATTGGTTTTGATTCATGCAATATATTTATGATAAAGAGGTGTTGGACCAAAACCAAATTCTTTTAGTGTATATAGAGATAAATGCAACCTTTCTGTCCTATTAAACACTTTTTTCTGCATCCAGCAATATTGCTACAACTGGATGCTGAAGCTCTTGATATGGACATGAAAAAGTCTTATTGGAGGAAAGACTGCATTAAAACCCACTAAGTCTATGTGAACTAAAGAAGGAACCCCTTTCTTTGATGCATTGCAAGCATCTTTGTATTTATCTTATAATAATTACTGAGAAGACTGAGAGGATGTAAATTATTCATCTGTAGGTTTATTTGCCAGGTTTTGGTAACACAGGAATCAGAGCTGAGCACATGCTGCCCAGCATTGATTCATTAGCAATAATATGATTATACATAACGTTTAGAAAGGGGACAGTGTGTCCTGGAAACATTTATAAAATTCAATAGTAAAACCATTCTCCCCTGGTGCTGTAACAGCCATGGGCCCTTTAATTTCAGACTTGCCCTTTTAAAATACTCCTTATCAGTGTTCTTCAACCGAGGCAAAGGCAGAGGATAGGAAGAAATCAGTGGCGTCTTTTAAATTAAACTTCCATTCTGACTCATATAATTTTAAATAATCTTGTTTGATTCACATATTAAAGATCCTTTACAGTTGTGAGTAGCAGAAATCAAATATTTGCCCTCCATTTCTTTCAGCCTGAGACCTAACCTTTTCCCCGCCTTATCACTATTCTCAATCCCCGCCTTAATGTGGACAAAGCAAATGTTTCTTCAAGCAAAGATGCTAGCAGCTCTGACATAATAATAAGTAACATTGATTTTTTTCTTAAACTCCAGCTTATTAGGATCCACCATGTGATCCCATATTAATTCACTGCGGATCTCAGCGCTGATGACATTCCCATTTAAGACATTTGACAAAATGTCGACAAGAATGGCGTTTGCCAAAAATTGGGAGCATATATATATATTAACAAAAGTATATATTTTATTCTCAAGAAGTCCAGAAAGTACAACATAGCCTCATCCATGACAGCTATCAGCTTTGTTTATTTAAAAGACACTTATTAAGAAATCAAAACCCATACACGCCATGAAGCATTGCTGCCTGGGGCCACAAACACTTGGCCAAACCATTTCATCTTTCATTTCTGTGATTCCACTTCTTTCAAGTGAGTTTCAGTAAATTTCATTGCAACATCAAATGCCAAAGACTTTTAAATGAGAAATGATTTTATACCACTGCACTTTATTTGACACCCCATTCACATTCAATGATATCAATTTAATAGTATTAGGTGTTATTTAGATGTAAAATGTATATTCTAGGCCAACACTCTGTATATTATATTCCACAGATACTAAGCCTGTTCGGCACCTCAAAAGAAAAGGGAAATGATAAAAAAAGAAAACAATGTGAACACAAAAAGCAGAAAACATATAATATTGCAAGTAGGTAGCAAAAGAGCGAATAAAAGAAGGAAAATAAATCCCTCCTCCATCCATGACCCAACAATGACTTGGTATGAGCGCCACATGACCAGAACTAAATTAGGTTTTCCTTATGGCTGTGTGATTTGAGGTAAAAAAAATATCTTTGATTTCAAGTTTTTCCACTCCTTGGTGAGGTTTTTAATGGAATCCATACGACTGTCCTGCCGATCCTCCATTCAGCATGGCACTAGTGTCTTTCCCTTTTATTGAGTTATTCAGGTCATGCACATTTTCTTTGATGCTTCTGAACTGTTCCTGAACATCCTCTTCCCAAACTGGTGGAGCCTCAGCCATGTTCTGCTTGATAGTTGCACACTGATGTTGCTCAGTCTCCCCTTCTCAAACTGTCTGTTTGGTTTCTCGGCGGAGCTGTGCATTCGACATTCAAACGTCTGTATCCAAGAGGTCAGAATCTATTTTTTTATGATGTGGATGAACAATGCGTTTGACAGATGTAATGATGATGTAATGCTATCTCATTTAATAAGGAAGTTCAACTAATAACAGGACCATGGTGTACACACCTTATCCCAATTCACGTTAGAAATTTTAAAACTCATGCCTAAATTTAATTTAAAGTGGCTTACAGGTAGTCAGCACAGTCAACGTTAAACTGACACTAAATCTTGCTACTATCTTGTCTCCTCTGTCCTGCCTGTTTGTACTTTCTCTGCAATGCCTGTGAGGTTGTCTGGTTCATTTTTTTTAGGTTAAACCTCTGTGTGTAACTGTCCCAGCTACATTGTTTTTTGTCCATGTCCAAAAATGTATGTCGTTGCGACTGTACGGTGTTGATGTTGATTTTGAACCACTTGTTTCTATGTTGGTCTAGTCAATTTCTTTTAGTTTTATATTCAATTTTTAATGTATTGGGCTTAATCTGTATGTACTATTTTAATCTTTTTATCTATTTAGGTGTGACATATTACCACCTGTCCATGGACAGCAGATGTAAAATAGCCTTTTAGCACAGGAGTTGTGTATTGTTAGTGTGCAATGTCCCTGTTCAATAAACCTGAAATAAATAAATAAATAGACACAATGACAAGCATTACCCTAAACAATATGAATACTACACAGTAGAAGTGCTATTGTCAACATTGATTTGTTTCCTTTTCAACAAAACCTCTAATCCCACAAAATATAGTTAGTAAATGTTATGCTACACCTTCATCAGATAAACACATTGTTTAAGACATTCCTTATTCTTTTGCCCTTGTGATGGTGTGTGTCTTTTCTTTTCGAAAAGCTGAAAATTATCTATCAAACTCTTTAAATTCTGATATTTCTCTTATTTCAGCTCACACCACTTCACCATGTAGAGACATCCAAAGCTTCACAAACCTGCTGTGCCTATTTAGGGTTGCAAAGCTAAGACTAGACAGGTTTAGCAAACGGTTAATTGTACATTACCTTAAATAAATACAGTACTTAGTTTTTACTAAGTAGCTATTAGTAGTCATCCGTGTCTAATGTACATATCAGGAAAACTATGGAGTGGATTGTGTCATCTGAGCTGTCTTAAATGTACAGTGAAGTCAGTATGCTTGCCTTGAACTTTTAAAACCTGTTATTATTACCAAGCCTTTGGCAGCCATAAGCAATGGTACAGCGTCAGTTAGGGCATTTGTAAGGTAATCTGAACAAACACTGGGCTCATCTCACTCTCAACAGGCTTGCTTCATGATTTGAACTGTGTAATTAATTGAACAGTGTGTCTGGATACCACGGTTACTATCATTGGCTTGTGCAAACTGGCTGCTTTACATATCAGTGTCTACAAAGCCAACTGAGGAGTCTAGACTTTTCTGACTTGACAAAGCTTCATTTAAGGAAAGTCTCTGCTAATATAAGTAGTTCACAAACAGCTGTAAACCATTGGATAGTGGTTCAGTCTCACTATGTATTGTCCAAAATGTCAGTCTAAAACAGAATAATACAAGGATTGAACTGCACTTTGAAGCTATTTAATCTATGGCGCTATTTTCAGAAATAGAATATCTGAAAGTGATTGTGTGTGGGCTTGTTTATACCTCAAACTGTAAGAATATTTTTATGATTTTTCGTGAGAAAGTTATTTTCTTCCAAAACAACGTGGGAACAACTTCCTCCACTAGGACCCAAATGTTATCATCTGTTTGATAGCACATTTCCCAGCTGATTTTTATTCAAGCCACGAGCTCAAACACCCACACAGTTTTAGATGGTGCGCGGGATCATGGCTTGATTCATGTTAAAACCAGGCTTGCAAAGCACAAAAGCGCTATTAGCTGTAATGATGAAAAGTTTATGTCCAACAAAGGTGATATGACAGACTCCTCAAGTTGGATTTTAACAACACCTGAAGAGATGACTAACACTGGCACCCTGTTTCTGTCATTTAAAGGTCACATCCTACGACTGCATATAATTTTCAAACACTTATTAATGTCGCCAAAGTGAATAAATGATGTTTAATTGGAAAAAGTGTCCCTCCACCATTTTTGCACATTACAGTCCATGTATTAGTAAGGAGGATTAATCTTCAGACTTTATTTCTCCCTGTGCTGCTTCAATTTTGACTGTTCCGTTTTATACACAGTGTCTCAAGTTTTACAGATCCCAGACTTTATGGAAATGCAACACTGAATCAGTGCAGTACTCTGACGTATGCTGAGCGGAAAATAAAATAATATTGACAATGAATTGACGATGCTCCACATACTGCAAGAATGTACGCAGGTTACTTCTTTCCCACAGCTGAGAAACATTACAACAGGCACCTGTTTTGATTAAAACATTAAGATGTGGAAATAGGGATTGGTTATGTTAATGAGTGGTTTGATGATAGGTCAGTGACTTCAGGAATGAAAGCCAAAGCTGAACAGCATGTAAAGATGCTGGTCAAAGTTCCAAACTATTAAAGCTGCTATTATCAATCATTTCATATCAACAACTGATAAAATGACTAGTTGTAATGTGAAAGTAGAAAACTTGCAGATAATTATCTAAGCTGCACAGAGCTTTTCAGCATTTGAAGGTTGTTGTTTTGGTTCAGTCTAACTGCTCACATCGGTGTTTCTACAGGCAGCAAGCAGAAGAAAACGCAGTGTACGCTTCCTGCCCTGCACCAAACGGCACACACAAAGTTAGCAACTAGCGAGTGAACATAGTGGAGTATTTAGCAGATTAAGAGCCAGTGGAGACAAAAACAGAGCTAATAAGAGAGTGAATATTAGACCAAGTTGCCAAAAACACGAATGCTGATGTTGCTCCATGTCTGCTAGATGTGTAAATAGGTAAATATTTGCTTACCATATCAACTTTATCAATACCATCCTTAGTTTTTTTTGAGCTGCCTATCCTCAATCACCACCTGGTGCTGTTGTTTGCTACGATGAAAAGGTGCAGGCTTTCTCTTTATACTGTGTATTAAGAATTGTTAAAGGTGTCTAATACTCTCTTTGGGGAATACAGCATTGCATTGCAGTAAAACTAAAAGTGCCTCTCTCAAGCTCATGGATGAACAGACTTAGAAGGCTCAGGGGGAGAATTCAACAAATCCTTCCTAGATTTCTCATGAATCTTTAATGTATGCAGCCATAAGCTGATAAGTCCTGCACAAACCAGATCACAAATGTAATTTACATGGAGGAAATTCTGCCTAGAGTTGTCAGACAATGTGGGGAGAAGGGAGACAAAGAAAAGAAGGAGGGGCCATTTTTCCACGTCTATGTTGTGACATTGTTTGTAAAAGCACCAAGGGACTGGCTGCAATGAATGTATGCATGAGTTTGTGACAACACACACAAAAGTGGAAGTGTACCAAAGTGTCCAGTCTGACCTGGGATATTAGTTTGTAAATGTCACATCTCTAGGTATCATTCGGATAGTATTCATAATCATAAGTAATTTGACCCTACAGGTGTTTTTGAGGAGCATAGTGGCCATGTCCACACATGCATATTACCATCTGTCTGCTGTATATACACCCTTTGTTGACTTATTCTCTGTCAAATCACATGATCAGATATTTTTGTTTACATTTTACATTTTGTTCAAACCAATGCATATGCTATTTGAGAACAAAAAATACATTCTGTGAAAAAAATTGTGTCTGAATTCTGAGAATTGCATAGTTTTTTTGACACTATGGATGTTTTTATTTTTGACCCCAAAATAAAACGTCTTAGGCGGGAAGCCTACACCGTACAAAACGGTGTACAACAGATCCAAATGATTGAGGGCTACAAGCAAATGTCTAATCTTCCATTACTGAACCTTAAATATGGAAAAAAGTGCAAAATGGCTGGTTGTATGGGCACCAGGCAGTCCCCCAAAGTATATACAGTATTTGATTGCTGATGTTATACAAAATTCAGGGGCTCTAACATGAACAGAACCTGATTTTTGGCAAGTGAAGGTTGCAATTTGTTACATTTTGGAAAGGCCAAACTGGCAGTGTGATCTCATTCCTAGTAATTGTGGGCATTATGTGTGTAACGTTCCTCCCATGTTGTCTTCAAGTTTAAATTTTACAATAAGTGAGGCTCTCTATGCCCACTCGACAACCACCTGCAGGTGTTGAGCACTGAAAACAAACTGTACATGTTCTGTCCACCATCCCAGGTCCAGCTACCACTGGGAGGAGAACACTGAACAACCTGGATATAAAGTGAATGTGCCATCAATTGAAGAATAATCACCTTTTACATCATTGTTTTCCATTGAGTCTGAAGATAATGAACCCTGAAAATGGCTTCCTGTCTAAAATGTTTTTAAGGGGGCAAGAATGAAAACTTATGTTTGGGTCTCAAATACATAAGGTTTGTACAAATGATAAAATGTACACAAAAATCTGATTGGACAGGGAATGACCCAGTCCCTGATTGGTGGATCTAAAGAGGGCAGAGTGGCTTTACAGCAAATGTGCGAGCTGATAAGATTTTAATAAGTCAGATTAAAGTAAAAGAGCTTCCCTCCAGTGCTAGGAGCCATCTTAATTACAGACTTATGAACTCTCCATAAAACATGAGCTGTGTTATGTATCACTCATTAAGATACCTGCAGAAGGGACCGTCACCTTCTCCTCTCAGTACTTCTTAAGTCTTTCCAGATGTTAATTAAATCAGGTGATCAGTTATTGATTTTTTTTTTAAAGTGTAAATACTGCATAAACACAAAGCTGTGATAAAGTATCAAAACTACAGTTTTAAAGTGTCAGCATCCTCCATGCAGGTAAGTGGGCCACTGTTCACACCAGTTCACAGAGCGAACAAAGCCTCTTCAGAAGCACTCCGTCTCAGCTGTAGGTGTTTTTGGCACTGCGTTTACCACATTACCAAGTGTGTTTGTCTCTGTGGGAGGATGCGTGCAAAATCAGTGAACGTGATTTGCCATGCAGACTCCTGCCAGAGAACACCTTTGAGGTCCAGCTGTGGGCTCAAATCAGTTCCTCTTAGCTAAATTCAGTCACAAAGCAAAACCCCCGTCTGGCTTTACTCACCATGTGACTGCTATGGAAATAGATTCTTTTTAGCTTCAATCAGTGATGTGATGGTAAAAAGTGAACTTCTTGCACAGGACCGCATATGTCGGGGCAGAGCACTCAACTGCCCTCAGATCACAGACACTGAGGGGCCCTGAATTGGTTTTGATCATTTAATTAATTGCTAGTATTGTTAGGGCATTTGGTCATTATCACCTAAGAAGGGCCCTGCACTGTTAACTAAATTTGTGTCTTGCAGAGGGGTCCTGTGTCAAAATCTCATTGTAGGAGCTTTTTTAAGTTTTAGTTTCTATTACTTTCATGATGCTAATTCTTTTTTTTTTTTAGCATTTATTATGAGTACACTTTATTAGAGACTTTAGTTTCGCTTTTTTAGTTTGTGATGATTTCATTAAACACACATTTGTTTATGCAGAACATATAATAATAACAACTGCATTTTCCCTCTAAATGACAGGGCCTCAAGGAACTGGAGGAGCCACCTAAAGGCATTTACCGTTTAAGTTTTAAATTGTGTTTTAATGGTGCATTTTACCAAATCAACTCACCATAAAATAACACATACAAAGACGATATGGGATTGTAGGGCCCCTGGGCAGTTGCCCACTTTGGTAATCCAGCCTTCGCAGTAGGTGGTGCGTCAATAACTGCACTTTTTTTTTTATTTTATTTTTTTTTATAGTATATTAATACTCTGTTGCTAAAGTAAAATCTGTCTGGCACAATACGGTATCCAGCTCACCATACTGTATACCAAGCTGCTGGGCAGGACAGGTTTAAAAAAAATAAAAATAACTGCACATTTTTGCCCCATGCCCCCTTAACTAGTGAATCTGGCCATGCTGATGTTAACAGAACTTACATATCTCTCCACAAACTACATGCTTTCCTTTGAAAACACCAACCTCCTTTATTTAAACCAAGTTAGCTGCTGCAGCAACATGAATTTGTGCCAAACTGTTTGTATTGCTGTTGTATTTCCAATAAAACCCTAAATTAACCTGCAATAAATTAACTCTTCAAATCATATCCGCCTTTAACAGGAATTGTTGAGCTCCTGTAATTACCACTGAAACATTGTTTTTAACACAGCACTGTAGACTCAGTTTCTCCCCTGAGGTGGAAAAAGTGCAGCAGAGATAAGTGTCAGAGTGCTAATGGAGCTCAGTGGGCCTTAGGGGCCAAAAAAGGCCGGCATGGATGGAATAACAGTAAGTTTTCCTCTGGCTAGAAAGAATTATATTATGAGAGAGTTGTTTCTTGGAAATAGGAGATGAACTATAAATGAAGTGAAGAACTACAGGTCAAGTCTGTGACTTTGGCCACCAGTGCGCAATTTTCACGGCCCGTGCGTGATGGAGAGGTTATGGCCTACCTATTGCGGCTCCAAAAGCGTTCTCTTCCCCTTCACGCCGTTCACAATTTACTTCAGCGTCCCCATAACCAGCGTCTCGGAGTTGAACTCAAACTGATTGCTGGAGGACGCAGACTTCCCCCATGAGTAGAGGCTGGGCGGCCGCTGCTTAAACGAGGACGTGTACCTGTAGAAACTCTTGTGCCTGTTCTTCAGGTACTCCCTGTAGTTCTTGGTGAGTAGTGTATAGAGGAAAGGGTTAATGCAGCTGTTGCTGTATGTGAGGCTCGCCACCAGGTAGTTGATGCAGGTGTGTGTCTGCGAGGCCAGGCTCAGAGGCTTAGTGTGGTACAGAGGCAGCAGCTGCCAGATCCAGAACGGCAGGAAGCACGCCCAGAACACCAGCACGATGGTGAAAATCATGATCAGCACCTTCTGCTTTGGTGACCGCTTGCTGCCTTTGCTGATCACAGAGTTGCGCTGGGACTCTAAATAAGTGCGGGCTAACTTGACGTACAGGTAACCGATAATGATCCCCGGTGCCATGATGCTGGTGCCGAACAGGACGGTCACGTACACTTTATAAGCCAGTGGCGCCCAGGTGGGTGCGCACATCCTCTTTACACCCCCATCCGGCGTGCTCTTAGTTGTCTGGGCGACCATTATCATCATGGGCACAGTGAGGACCAGAGAAAGCAGCCAGACGCCCCATGCCAGACCTTTGCGATAACTCTTGGAGCGTCTCACCGTGTCCAGCGGCTTGGTGACGGCCAGATAGCGCTCCGTGCACATAACGGTGAGGGTGAAGATGCTGGCGTGCATGGTGAGGAGGTCCAGGCTGAGCAGGATGCGGCAGCCCACATCCCCGAAGTACCAGTCCTTTAGGAAGTAGGTGGACACCACGAAGGGGATGGTGGAGAGGTAGAGCAGGTCCGCCAGAGCCAGGTTGATGATGGAGATATACATAGAAGTGGCGAAGCGGATCGAGTGACACATCACCACCAGGGTGTACACATTCCCCGAAACCCCGACTATGTAGACAAAGGAGAGAAGCGTCCCAAAAGTAGAGGTGATAATGAGTTCATGATCCACAGTCCCGGAGCCGCCGCCGCCGCCGCCGACCCGCTGCGGACTAGTGTTTAAATTGATAGAATTATTATTCATCGCTCTGCCTAATGATCTCCTCTCCTAGTGTTTTTGTTTGGCTCCGTGCGCTCGGCCGGTGCTGGAGAAGTTTGGAAAGATGCGCACCGGCACAGGTTGTGTCTTGCTTATCCGCCTCTCCGCTCGCTGCCTGCTGCTCTTTTCTCCTGACGTCACCACTCTCACACTGTAGATGTTGCATGAAAAATGTGTAAAATAGTCATCCGTCTCGTGATTGCAACTGTAAACATAGTTCAGCTCCGTTTAATTGGCGGCGTGTATGGTGGAGAAAAGAGGAGAGGATGCTTTGTTGGACTCGAGAGGCGTGATTATAAATTCAGATTCATAAATGACAAATTCAATTGTTTTATTAAAAGTTTGGCATGTACTGATCTGACCTGATACCTCATCAGGACTAGGCCGTTTGAAAGTAAAGGGAAATATTAGTTAAAGCCACAAAAGAGCCAATTTATGCAGACTTGGCTGCATTAATTATTATTATTATTACTATCACTATCACTATTATTATTATTATTATTATTATTAATAAAAATCGTTTTATTATCTCCCAATTAATCTCCACTGTGCCATTTCCTTGATGACTGATAGATTCAACCAGTACAGATAATTAATCTTTCCCCTTGCACTGACTGCATGCGCACACGCATCATACACTGTGGGAGCTGCACACTGAGAGCTTCTGATTCTGTACCACAGATCCAATTAACGTCCTTTCTTGTGCATATGGGCCAGTCTTCGCCTCAACGTTATCATGGCGTTAATGAATGGTTCAGTGCTTTCATGGAGAAGTTCACCTAATATTATTAAAGATGATAATCATTTGATGCAGATGTTCTGAAATGAAAAATAATTTCAGATTATGTTGAGTACAAAATATCACATTAGTCTGTTTCTTTTTACAGATGTAGAAATATCTGTTTAGTTCAGAAAGTCACCTCAATTAAGGCTCTCTTCTTAGTTCAGCAAGCTGTCTTTTATATTTAAGGACAACACTTTTGTATAAGATATAAAGCACCAGCTACCTTGCCATTAGATGAGTAATGTGTTGCAATATTTTTTTTATTTTTTATTTTTTATTTTTAAGCATCCCTACGTCCTATAGTCCTTTTGGGAGGCAAAACATTGAAACAGACAGGGGTCTGTTTAGAGATACTAAAAAGAACATATATGTCCCCCATATTATTCATAAAGTTTATTGTCATTTTTTTCATTTCAGTGGTGGACATGCATCCCCTCTTGTCTTCCAAAATCAATGAGTATGTTCTGAGCCAGCAATCATGAACCTAATCTTTTCCAGACAGTGAAGGTGTCCTCAGACTCATCCATTCACGAGTGATTGATCTACGAGACCGACTACGATACTGTACCATCCATCTTCAAAGCTACAGGGGTGTGCGTGCACATCAGTCCCAGTTTTACTTTCAGCTCATGGGCGGCAGCACTGGAGGCAAGAATCAGACAAAGGGTTCGTACACTGCCAAGATTTTTACAGCTTGAGATTAGATGGACCCGCAGTCATGCAGATCCCAATCACCTGGGTGAAACATGTGTCCATATATTGCTTGTTCTGCTATCATATAGCAGTTATGTGATGGTAATTTGACAACGCTTGACAGAAGATCTTTTAGATTGAAATGTTGCTTAATTAAAATTGGTGGGAGTTAGTGCCTTTAGTTTGCTTTTTGATCCAGCACCTGGAGAAGTTTTTGGGTATGCACCATACACACTGTGTGTCCACTCTGTCTGTCCAGAGCAGCACTAGAAATAAAAATCATTGGTCATTAATTGGGACATGTTGGACTGAAAGTGCAGTGGGAAAGGCGAGGGGGGTAAGAGACATAGCAGTTAACACTGTGACACCCACTGTAATCTGCTTCTGTCTGTTTTCAGTTGCTTGTCAGATTCTTCATCCTCCCTCTCACACACACACACACAACTCCTCCTCCAAGATAAATGATTGAATCAGATGCCACAGGACATGATTTCCAGGATAAAATTGAACCCCCCCCCAAGCTGGTAGCTCAGGTACTTCATAGAACACTTGTGCTTCCTTTGATCTTGTGTGGCTCTACACTTCACAGATTCTTACAGGTAAGAATCAGATATATTTGGGTGAAAACAGTGCAGGTGGGGTGAGGGGGGATGCAGGGCATAGTGCGCTGTAATGGAGGAGTCGAGTTTTTCTTGAGCTCCGTTGTTTCTTGAAAACTGGAGGCAAGATTTGATGCCACCGAATAATTTCCAACGACCCTACTAAAAGAGCACTGTGATTACTGATATGGGTACTCGTGCGGTGACTTACTCTGATGGAGGAAGAGTCCATGTCTCCTGGGATATCTGGCCTTATGAAATGTCATTTGTTGTTCCAGAGACAACAGGAATGCTAGGTACTACTCAATACCTTGGTCTGTATGCAGATGACGTGATACTGTAACTCTCTCCAACATCCAGACTTCTGTCCCTCCACTCTTACATCCCACACTTTGGCAAACTTTCAAATTGCTCCTGATTTGGTACAAATGTCTTCTGATGCCCCTCACAGATGACTTAGACTTAAGTTATCTTGATGGCTATTAAAATCGGTCCTGATCTGTTTGTATTATCTGGGGCTAAAAATATCCAGGAATCTACAGCATTTATTTAAGTTCAGCTACCTAGAAATGGCAACAAAGCTCAAAAATACATTGAAAAATAGAGTGTCCTACCTATGGGCCGATATTTGTGTTAGTATAATCTGAATTTGAATAATTTAGACCGGAATTTTAATTGCTCAAGTTAAATAACTGCATTAAAAACTGAATTTGAGTAGCATAATTTGAATGTGTATTGTAATAAAATTGTAAATAACTGTATTGAAAAAATGAATCTGAGCAGTATAATGTGAAATTGAATCAATTAGTTTATAACTGAATTCTAATAAACTGAATGTTACAAAATTGAATTCAGTTACAACTAACTGTATTTGAGTTTTATTAAAAATTCTAATTATTCAATTCCATTTAACTTTAACTCTCAATTCAGTGTCCCTTCTCTCATTTCAATTTAAATCCACAACATTCAGTTTAAAGGCCAGAAAGACACTTCTTTGTCCTTGAGGGAGAGTTATCGAGTGCAGATCAAGCCTGCTTTCTTTCCAATTCATAGTTTTCACGTGACGTCACATTCCAAGGAAAACGCTCCCTTGAAGGGCAAAAAAGACGTAAGGCATCTGTACGGGGGAGTCATGGTGTTAGTCTGTTGTTTTGCACTCCAGGTCACGCATGTCACGTGACTGAAAACTATGAATAGTCAGCGGGGCGTAACTCCACTGCAAAATGAAGTCTGGTTCCATCAGAAATAATGGCAAAATGAGCCTTACTACCTGATTTATTAGCACACTTTCCTAATGAGATTATTATCTCAATAATCAGTTTCAAGTCCTTTTGGATACAGCATGATGTTCATTTAGTAAATTTTGTTATTATTTAGAGGAAACTAGATGATAAAGTAGGGCAAAGAGTTGAATTTTTAGTGAGGCTGAAAGATGCAACAGAATTCAATTTCATCATATTACATTCAGTTTCAAACTAATAAATTCAGTTTCAAATTATGATATTCAGATCCAGTTTTTGAATACAATTATTCAAGTAAAAAAAAATGCTACTCAATTCAAATGTAGATCTAAATGATTCAAATTGCATAATGATGATTGTACTTCCTAAATTAATGTATCCTTTTCAAAACCTACCCATCTTCCTTTAATCCTCTTTTTTAAGACTTTAGACCCCATAATTATGCATTTTTGGGGCATTTCAGGGCACTGCATATCCAAATTGCAGCTACAAAAACCCAAGTAGGAGGGTGACTTGCAATGGCTCCAGTATTTCATCACTGTTATTGTGCTTGCAATGCAAGAGCTATGATTTTTTTGGCTTAAATTGCTTGTGATTGAGGCCCAAAGGGCTGTAGATATCAGAAAAGTGTCCACTGTTATATTTAAAAAACAAGACTCCAACCAAAAGATTTTTTCCTGAATGACTCATTTAGGATTCTCAGGCAAATCAGGAGGGTGTTGGGTGTCACAGATGACTCAATACACATGACATTTTGTAATAATCATAATTTCATACCAGGTAAACATTTTGTTTACCTGGTATGAATTTTGTTTTTCAAAGTTGGACATGATGTCTGTGAAGATTCTCAGGTATCCAGGTAATAGTTTTCCAATGAAGGTTAAAGTTAAGGGCAACTGGACTTGGTTGAAGATGCTGGAAGACGTTTCGTCCCTCATCCAAGGGACTTCTTCAGTTCTGACTGACTGGTAGGGAAACTCAGCAACAAAGTTGGAAACAAAAGTGCCTTACCCATCTTACCAAGGCAGCATGCCTTCTATAAATGCATGTCTCTAGCTCCCACCTTCAGGTTCTTGTGTTGTCACTGTTTTTTCTCTCTTTGCTTCTCTTCTTTTTTCCCCTTGTATGTGTGTTGTGCATTATTGAAAAAATAAAAATAAAATATAATGTTCATACAGTACATAAAAGCAGATTGTGAAAAAACAACATTTCAGAGTGGTCTTGCCTGACATGTTACATAACGCTGTCCTTTAAATGCTGCTGATGACATGAGAGGTTCAATCTACAGTTGCGCAGGGCCATTGTGACAAACACAATGCAATACAAGTTTTCTGTATAATGGATTTACCTGGACCATGTGGAGATAATGTTTACATTCAGTGTTTCTCATCAAAATGTATTGTATGTCCTCAAGGCTTAACAACTTTCTTGAATTTCTTTTCTCATAAAACACTTGCAAGGAATCAAGTGTTCAGCAATAGACTAAAAATATTATATAATGTTATGTGCCATTTCAGAGGGGGATAAGGGACTGGGGCACAATGACTTGCAGCCTTTAACTGTGCAAAAATGTTGCAACTTACTGGTACAACTGACATATGTATATGCATATATTATACAAAACTGTAAAATAAATAAAAGTTTCTTACCTTTCATATCTCCAGAGACAAGGTTGTTATATCCCAGTTAGTGTCATGACCTGTATCATCTGAACTATACAAATTTAAAGAAAAAGGAAGACACATTTTTTAAAAGATTCATCAATGTTTGTACACAAATGCAATGACAGATACATCTATTAATGCAGAACAGGTTACTCTCCCTCTGCTTGAAGTGTTACAGTGCCACTAGTTGTGAAATGTAGCAAATAAAATGTGGATATTAAAACTTGAAAGAAAACTTTTTTTTAATTACTGCACACAAGTGGTGTTTAAAAATGGATCTTGATAAAATGCCATGTCTGAAGAATGGATCATTTTCACTTGTACAAAAGAATAACTATGCAAGGAGTGTACTGAACAAAGCCTTTGCATTTCTAGAGGGAACTATGAATCAACATAGGACATGATCATCTCCCAGATGGACAACAACTGCATAGCTTCTTAAATAAAGTATTGGGGAAATTAGAGGTCTTCCATCTCATCCAAAACAGTGTTCATGTTAAGGTAGGGCTGGATGAAATAATGTTATCACAATAAAAGGCTGCATATCTTTCGATGTCGATAATTATCACGATAAGTATCAAAACGTTATTTTTTTCTAGTATAAAGGCTGGATTTTGCTCCTGAGCAAAAGTTGAAGAAACCTGATTTAATAATAACAATAATAGTTGTAGTTTAAACTCTTCTTTATGGTCGACACTTGATGCCAAACAGTGGATCACTTCACACTGAGGTAGAACATTCAAAACAATTATGATAAAATCGTTGTCATCAAACAAGCTTTTTTAGTCCTTTTTCCTCAACAAAATAATAAATATTTATAAAATCAAATATTTACTAAATATTTATTGAACTTTTGTTA
The DNA here is from genome assembly GCA_029875015.1 of Lepomis gibbosus. Lineage (NCBI taxonomy): Eukaryota > Metazoa > Chordata > Actinopteri > Centrarchiformes > Centrarchidae > Lepomis > Lepomis gibbosus. The sequence continues at coordinate 29,309 of JAPMOB010242376.1, forward strand.
AAAAAATTATATTACAATAATTATTGTTATTGTTTTATTGTCCAGCCCTATGTTAAGGCAAAGTTTGTGTCGGATGCACAGCAAAAGCAATGATGTCTAGTGTGAATTTTAGATGGACCTCCAGGGCTTTTGCTGGTGTGGCTCACTAACGTGTTTTTATCATTCCAAAAGCTTGTTCAACAACAGAACAAGCCCTAGGGTGATACAAAATATATCTTTCCTGGACCAGGCCTTACAGAGGGTGCTTGTAAGTTTTTAGGATGCCAATTGGTATTTCTAGACAAGAATAGTCACCATCCCCAAGGAGGTAATAGCCAGCTGGAGGGTAAAGGGCCTGTTGAACAAAATCCTGGCATCATGTACTGAGCCTGGATGACCCACAAACACATCTAGAAATTTGCACGGCATCACAGATGGCCTGCATTTGTATAGACAAAAATGACTTGTAGTTCAAATAGTCACGGTTCTCTGATTCCATGGAGCTTTAATTTGTGTGTGGCATCCATCTATGGCGCCACCAGCCAGGGCAAAAGCAGGACTGTATAAGTTGACTGAAGCCTTGAGCAATGGGGTAGAGCTCATGTGACAATGGCAGTAGAATTACAGAGGAGATTTTGGACTTCATCTCCCTGCTGACTCTGGAATACTCCATGCACAATGTTTTTTGGAATTCCAAAGGCAGAATTCACCACAGACAATGAAAGCCCATTGGCCAAGCTATAAAAAAACAAGTGCAGGGATGCCACAGTTCTTGTTAGAGGACAGACAGCAGACCTCTGGATTATAGAAAAATAGGGGTGTCAGCATTTAAGTGTATGTACAGCCCTCTGCCCTCTTTGTATAAAAGAGTAATGGTATTATAAAACAGGGATTTCTGCCCATCTCCAAGAAATATACAACTGAATTAGGTTGCAGCCTTTAATTGTGCCAACAGACAAATATTTCAACAGCAAATCAAACCGTGTGGTCTAGTCTCTGTTTTCCTTGTTATTTTAGTACTTTAAAGACATTTATTGTCCCCGGGACATTTCATCCAGGCCTAGAAAACAAGTTGCTACTCTAACATTCTTCAACAGTATAACCCTTGTGTTTGCATTAACTGAGATTTGAAATTGGCAATTAAAATGTATAATAATGTTACAACATGTAAATATGTGAAGGAGCATTTATTTTTGCCTCACTGGTCTGTTCAGCTCAGACTCTGGGTGAAGTTTTCGCTCTCCCTTCTCTCTAACCTGATCTACTGTTCACATTCAAACAGAATTTTTATGTCCGTAGTCTGCCATCTGTCACTGTCCATCCTTTGATATGCAATATCGTATGCGATGTTAAACTAAAGTACAAGGATGAGTTTATTAATGTTGACTCTAAGCATGCCTGAAAAACAAATACAGAAACAGACTAAATGCTCAGCACGACCTCAGAATGGCACTTTCAAAAACTGAGCCTAGAGTATAGATGAGCTTAATCAGCCACATACCTCTCCTAAAATTCATGTCGGCACCAAAAGACATTTTGGTGTTGATGCTGAGGGATGTTGAGGGGGGATAAGAAAAAATAAAAGTTGAGAAAGGGGTGAGACAGAAAGGAGAATAGATCATTTTTGTTTTTGTTTACTTTTATATTGAAATAAATACATTTCATATACATTTTAAATCCACAGTTTGTGTCCTTTATCTGTTGTACATAAATGTAGATGTTACAGCAATTCATGATGTCTTTTCATCAATTTGGGTCCCAGTGAGACACTAGATTTCTCTTTTGGGTATTGAGCTTACATAGCAACATACCAAGGAAGAATCTAGACAAGATGAGTCTTGAATATATAACTGTCACAAAATGCATTAACAACGAAACAACATTGTGGTGGAGCATCAATGTTAAAAGTATATAACAGTACAGTAATGGTAATAGATTATAAGTTAACAAATGCAAGAGTTAAACTGTTGCCAAGAAGGTATATTGCGTCACCTGCAACATACTTGTGCAACAAAAAGGGATTCAATTTTAGTCAAGACTTCACTGCGAGTTGGAAATGTTTCAATTTGAGCAAAATGGCTAAAGAGTCTAATTTTTAATTGACATAGACAACAGGAAAGAGGAGAGAGAGAGAGAGGGGGGGTGCTGGAAGAAAACAAGAAATAATTAGAGTTGGTGAGATCTGAAATCTGTCAGAAATCTGTTTTTGTTCCATCTGAATACAATTTAACAGAAACAACAACTCATAAAACGCCATGTTCCTTTCAACTATGCTAAAAAAAAACATGTTAACTTAACTGCTCCTAGCAACCACTGTTACAGCTTCCTTGTTGATGTCACTCATGCACAGATTGGTTAGGACCAAAAAAACAAATATAAAATGGCAAACATGAAGGCAATGTCTGACAGAATAATAAATTGAAATAAATTTGCAACTCAGTCTTAAATTCAGTCGTAAAAGTTACTTTTTGGTGAGGGTGACATATTCAAAACTCATCTTTCCCATGTTGTGCTACTTAAACTGCTAAAGGCCGTGTTGTAATGCTGATGAGAAAATTTCATGATAAAAGGAACCCACAGACCCCGCAGTGCAGGAAGTAGGCACAAATTAAAGTCCCACAGCCTCACTAATGTGGGGCACGTACTGTATGTTACACAGTATGTCACTGTGGCTACAGCAGAGAGATGATGAGTGACCTTTTTATTAGGAGGTCTGAATGCGCATTAAGTAGGATTTGAATGAAACGAGGCACACAAATCATGGGAATCAGGGTGACAGGTCAAAAGAAGACAAGGAGGCAACAGGAAAAGAAGAGTGGAAAGAGATGGGAGAATAGGGTAGAAGAGAAAACACCATCCGTGTAGAATGAAATTGTGTTTTTCTGGTGAAGAAGAAAAATGTAATCTCCATCTGAATGAATCAGAAGTGTGATGAGAAAAGGATTTCTGTCTATCTGTATCTAAGCAGAGATGGCTTTATGCCAGTAAAGGTCATCCTCTATTTTGAGGTACTATAAGTCTTACACTAGTGGCGAAATATTCAGCAAGTTATACTCAGAGGCAAGGGAGGGAGGAGGTATAATATATAATTGTGTAAGTATGTAAACATGTAAACATAGTTTTATTGAACAAGACAGGAAAATCACACCAGCATCATCTGCAGACATGGTTGGAGAGCAGCAACACGTTGACACCTCGTCTGCTGCTTCCTCTGAATTCACCAGCGGTTTGATCATACGAGAGACACTGTGTGTTTAGCAGCAACTGCTGAAGATAGAAATGAGATGAGGTGTTTGATACATTATTTACAAGGTGCTTTATATCCAGATTGTGGAATGACACTGGAGCATAGACGGGAAAAGTCATTAGCTGAGCGCCGCTTTTTTTCCTCACTGACCTCATTTATGTTCTGGGATTGATTGGCCACTTGTGCCCTGTATTGCCCACACTCTGTGGTGCAGTGAAAGGTTTGCTTTGTCCTGAAGTGATACTGTACATTGCCGGGCTGAAGGTGTCTGGATAGAGTATTTATAAATGACTGTGTACATTTACGTTTTTGCCGCGGTTTGCATATATATATAAATATATATAAATACATAAATAAATAAATAAATGCTGGAGCATCGAAGGGCAGGGCTGGCATGACAAGGGACAGGAGACAGGGATCAGAGTCAGAGCAGGTGGAGAGGGAAAAGAAAGAGACTAAAGATAGCAGGCAACATTAGGATAACTACAGTAGATATGCGCTGGCAAAAAAGGCAGAGAGTGCAGACTTGCTGATGTAGAGTCTAAAATGTGGCAGAGGGGAAATTGCAATTCTTAGTGTTGGTAGAGCTCTTGATTTTGGAACAGGTTGTAGCTGGTGGAGCTCTGCTCTGACTCTAGCACACCTGTCTCCACTCAGACAATCACAATCACACACACAATGGCGTGGCAGGTGACGTCAGAAGAACATAAGGATGGCATTGTTTTCATTTGCACACAAATGGCCTGATATGACGTCCACCTGCATGCGCATGACCTGTGGTCTCCTAGCATTCATGAGTGACGTGCATGTGTGGGATGTGGACATGTTCTTTGACTGAATTTCAGTGCTTCTTTTTCCTTTTGCACCGATGTCACCATCATGTCCATGGAGGTGACCTGTTTTGGCTTTGGGTCTGGCTTTATGCGTTGTATATTGGGTGCAGTGCTTCCTCCCATTTCAGATGTACAGACATGGACAAGATTGTTGCTAACATTCTGTTAAAGAAATAAAACCCCAGAATGGTTCCTGAAATAACTTGAAACTGACAAAAGTAATAAATAATTGTAATAATAACTAATGAAAAATCAAACGTTGCTTTTGAGTTGTGGTTCAACAGAATCATTAAAAAAAAAAAACTAATGAAACTTGGCTGGACAAAATGGTATCCCTAGAAAAGATTGTAAATAATTGGACCATAGGGTCATGTTAAACGGTAGGGTGCCAACAATTTTATCCAAGTCTGTATATGATTCCTTGTCTGGTTGGAAAAATTCAGAGGAATCTCTTTTTAGTATAGCCAGTTTTTGCAGTAGATCAGGACTCAAGACAGAGGACATGTTGTCCAGAATACCAATAGGTTAGTCAGAAAGACTCTAGTGCCAACCAGAGTATCTGTGATCCAAATGGTCTGGGAGACACATACTACCTTGTCTATTTGTTGAATTTCCTGCGAACCTCTGTTAAAACTTCACATAAAATTTTGATATTAACACACACACACGTTCCACTATCCTAGTGGGGACATCTCATTGACATAATGCATTCTCTTGCCCTTAACCTTAACCATCACGATTACATGCCTAATTTAACCCTTGCCCTTTACTATTTAAATAAACCCTAAGACCAAGTCTTGCAGCCAAAAAGCTGTTTCTACCCATGGGGGACCTCAATTTTTGTGACACAAGTCCATATCGGTTTGTGTGCATTCAAGTTAAAGTCCCCTACATGATGTAAAAACTAGTGCTGGGCAACGATTTAAATCTTTTAACAGCGATTTATCACATTGTTACGTTCAAAATTTAATAATGAATTCTAAAGTAGTGTATTGCGCACTTAAATGTACTGCTATATACATAAGTGGAATAACATGGTTTGCAAACACTTTAAACAAATAAGGTGCTTTTTACCAGCAGTATTCCCTTTACACAGTAGCAATAAAATATTTCTTGTAAATCTGAACTTAAACATTAATGTAATCAAATCAAATATTAAACCAAAGCTATTTGCCTGTTAAACTGTTGCGGTTGTGCTCGCCTCATGTACACGCCCGCCCACTGCCGGAGTAGAATTGTCTTGAATGCACAGAAGCTGTTACTATGGTTACCATCCATAGAGCACCTGCCGTTTACTTGTCGATTGTCTCCTGTCTAATCTCCGGTGCAAAGAGCACCCCCGCGGGGCCAAGCGACTACATTTACATTTTGATTTTAAGAACATTCCTAAGACTGAAGTCTTCCCCCATACTAACCAGCATGCAGTGTGTAGCAATCCACTTCACTGTGGCATTTGATTGCTTGTCTTGCTTTTGTTTCTCTACTTCTCCCACACATCCAACGTAGTCTACTGAAGTCTCCCTCCATTGCTTGTTTGGGTGGGTGATTTGCAGGCTGGTCAACATCCCCTGATTTTCAAAATAATAATTAAAACTGCATTTATGTGCGATAAAATAATTGTCTCCGTTGATTAATGCAATAATGTGCCCAGCCCTAATAAAAACATGAAACACACATACCCTCTCTCTCTCACACACACACACACACACACACACACACACACACACACACACACACACACACACACACACACACACAC
>JAPMOB010242382.1:0-28472 GCA_029875015.1 Lepomis gibbosus
AGCATTTTTCAAAGGAACAATTATTAAAATAAACTATTAATGATAATAATGTGATAATTAAGTTACTTTATACAAACAATAATGGTTCTCCGTTTGTTGAGAAAATATACAAATTTTATACCAATAAAATTGGTATCGAAAAAAGTATCGTTCAGGAACCGGTATCGAAGTTGAGGTACCCAGCCCTAAAAGTTATAGTAATTTACAGCTGATGGTTTTGTTGTCAACAGGTTAGCGTCAGATATTGGTAACAGCTGATTCAGTTTATCCTCTGTTACTGAATGAGGCGATGAAGAACAGCAGATACCAAACAATAATTTACATTATTGTCCTTGACGACGCAAAAAGTTTCCAGGTTGAAAAGGACAGATACTGAACATGTCCTGTACTGTGAGGAATATTCACTTAGTTTTCATGCAGCTGGTCTTTCTACAGTCTGAAGACGTGTGAACGTTGAGACTCGGTTTCACTCTCTGAAGTGTTACCTCAAAATAACACACCACTATGTGCTAACACGAGCAGCAGATGGTTCATGTGAGGGAATAAACACATCATCTGTGGGACAAAAGAAAAGCAGAGGAGGTCAAAATCGCATCTGGGGAGCATGTATATCTACAAATATGCTGCTGACAAGCTTCACATACATTCTTAATGAACATGCCAAAAAATATTGACTGTTTTCAGTTGCTCTGATGGAGGCGTTTATTTCATAAGCCTTTTTTAGCCTGGTGCGTTGCTCTAAAGAGATGTTTCCCAAAAGCATTGTAACTCAAAATGCAAATCTGGCGTGAGTTGAGACTTGAAATTTTTTAATATCTCAGGCTTTTTGTCAATTTAAATGACTTGAGATTTGACTTGGACTTCTCTAAAATGGCTTGAGCACTGCCTCAAATAACGTTTTAACTGCAGTGGACTTAAATCACCTAAAACTTGAAACATTTCTTTCTTGACCAAAGTGATGCATCCCCATCCTGAACTAATCTTACCTGCGAGCCGCTGGCAGCTGACGTCACTGCAAGTCAGCCTCCCACAGCCAATCACAGAAATATAATCAGATCTGTGTGTCTCATTAACCGACAGTGTGACCTGAACATTTCAGTCTGAGCAGCGGCATCACGTCCAATCAGCAACCCCATCTCCTACTTAAGTCCTTAATGAATGTGAGGGTGAAACCGTTCCACCTTTACAAAATAATGCCAGCTGGAGGCGTCTGCCGGCTGATCTGTCTCGATTACCTGATTGCTCTATTGTTGGCTAACAAATGTAATTTCATGCTGAAAGGGAAAAAAAGATGGAGGAAAGGGTGGATAATGGAATTTAATCGAGAGGAATTTGCACATAGTAGTGGCAATTCATTAGTGTGACTGATAATAACCAACTCGTTAAGCTGTCTGAATCGTCCTCATTGTTTTTTTGTCAGTTTTAATAAAGCTTTTTGTGCTTTATGCTCATTCAGATGGTGAGTTTTCAATAATCCCTTCTCCTATTGAAAACTGTCAGATTAAAACCAGACAGACGTGTGTGTGTGTGTGTGTCAGGAAAGTAAATACTTAAACTAACTCATAAACATCATCATGTTCATGGTAATATAAATGAAATAAAATGATAAAAACTCAGGAAAACACAGTGGGAAATATTTTCTTTTGTAGAGTTTTTTCAAACTTCATCACTTCCGCAAACATGCAAATTTGCTTTCTCTTATGTGTGCTCAGACTTGATATGGACTAGTGTCAAATGACACAAGATTCGACTTAGATCAGTCCCAAATGGCTTGAGATTTGACTGGGAATATTGTCGAACAAGGAGACACTTGACTCATAAATGACGAGAGATTAGACTTGGACTTGTCTCACATCATTTGACGTGTCGTCACTGACATGAGGCTTAACTTGGACTTGGTCTCAAAGTAGGGCTGCAACTAACTATTCATTTCATTATAGATTAACCTGTCAATCATTTTTACAATTAATCGGTCAGTTGTTTTGTCCCTAAATTGTCAGAAAAAGGTGAGAAAAGTCTATTAGTGTTTCCCAACACCGACGAACACCCTCAAATGTCTTGTTTTTTCCACAACCCCCTATGTATACAGTTTGCTGCCATAGAGGAGTGAAGAAACGACAAAAAATAATCACATTGAAAAAGCTGAAATCAGAGAGTTCATACTAATTTTCACGATCCAGTTAATAGTCGATAGTCTGGGGCGATTTGTCCTCAATGTAATCGATTCTGTAAATACGTTGCCTCGCATTACATGCGTCGTAGCGTTGCTGCATCCAGTATTAGCAGGACAAGCTCCAGCTACAAGACCGCGCCTTTGACCATCTAAAGTTTGGGAGACACTCAACAACGTGCTGCTCTGTGAGCTTCTCTTCAGCACAACTGCTGTCCGTTATCATCACGAGGACACGTAGTCCGTTACAACGTATTTTCAGAGTATTTCTTCACTGCCGTCATGTTAAAAGTAATTTCAGCCCTGCTGCTGTCATGGTAACGTAACATTACACTATGTGTTGTTCGGCTGTTTCATATTTTCTGTTCATATAACGGCCACGTAATAGCGAGAAAACAGACAATCTGTGACTGTCTGCACAGGCTGTGAATCCTTTCACTTGTTTTCTTTGCCCCACACTGATGCAGAAATACATTTGATTATCATACTGCATTAGACAATATTGAAATAAATCCACGTCAGAAACGTTTAAAGTAAAGTATACTAATTAATGCCTGTTACGTATGTTGTAATGTTGGTATTGATTAGCTATATTTTTGATATTTGTTTAGGATAAATTGGTGGTATTTGAGTAATAGACAACTTTTTTTTCTTAAGAAAATGCAAAATTAGATTAACTGACTAATCGGAAAAATAATCGTTAGATTAATTGACTACTCAAAAAAATAATTATGTATAGCCCTAGTTGACAACTAATCAACTAAAACACCAATCATTGCAGCTCTGTCCTACAGAAATTACAACAAAAATCGCTAATTAGAGCTGAAATGAATGAATGTTTCCTCAAGTTTGGTGACTGATTGTATAAATTAAGTCACTGATTTATAGAAAACTCAATTTGCACATGATTGCAAACTGAATATCTTTGAGCTTTGGACTGCAGAACCACTCTCCGCTGTAATATATTCAGACCTTTACAGTCTCGGCCGTCCGTTCAGTTTATTTCTGTGTTGCGAATGAAAAGGTCGTCATTCTGCCACCAGATGAGAAATCTGATCCATGTGGGAATAAAAAGCCTAGAGTGGAGCTCAGATAATACTCTAAAATTTCAGTCTTCTGTGAAGTCAGTGGTGGAGCGGTGATAAAGGTCAGAGGTCCACTGGTTTCATTACCAACAGACGCTGTTCATCACAAAGGATATGGGGGATTCATATTGACACGGGTTCTTATAAATTTATTACACAGAAGAAATTCTGGCATTTTGATTCAGAGCTGCATTTTCAAATGACACCTGAGCAGAACAATTTCATTTGGCGAGAACTTAGGTCTGCGTGTTGATTGATTACATGCAAGATGAAAAGAAAATGTTTGTGTTTACTGTCTCTTTTCAAAGATATTGGAGTGCACAAATTAAAAGTACCCATTCACAACAGGGTTTTCTCGACCTTTTTCGCCTGTTATCAACTCAACTCTCTGAACTCAGCATTTAGAGATTGACTGTTTCCAAAACCACTGACAGCACAGAAATGAGATAACCGGCCTCCAGGATTGTATTAACAAAAATACTCATTTCTGATTGGCTGGCAGGTAGTGTTGTAGTCAAGACCGCCCAAACCGAGACCAAGACCAAGACTAGAGTTTATCGAGACTGAGCCAAGACCAAGACTGTTAGGGGCTGAGACCAGTCGAGACCAAGACCGAGGGAGGGCGAGATCGAGTCAAGGGGGGTGGGGGTGGGGGGGTGACAGTTGTTAACGGTAACAACACTTTTAATTAGGGTTATTGGTTGCATTTCAAGCAATACGTTTTACATCCAATCAAAGTTAAGATGTTAACAAATGAATCAGATGATGCAAAAGCAATTTATTGATATTCCCAAAGTTATGGTCTTGACTGGTCTTGAAATAAAATCCAGAGTCCTCAATGTCCAAGACCGAGACAAGACCAAGTACAAATACGGTCGAGACCATCAAAAAATGGTCTTAAGACCGGTCTCGAATACTACAACACTACTGGCAGGTGTTTCGTATATGGCGATGCCTAATAATTCCTCTGAAGTGAACAACAAAACATGTCACCTGTCAAAATTTCTTAGAGAAAATGATTTAAATCTGCCTCCTCTGTGGTTCGGTTTGACACAAAAACAAAATAAGCAAACATGGAGGCAGACTGTAGTCGTCCACTGGTTGGACTTGTGTGTGCTATGTTTTACACAGAAAAAAAAGAATACAACAGTGGATGAACTCATTGCTAAGAAGACAGAATTAGCATGGTTTACACATTTTATAGCGCAAACATGTACACAACATCTGGTTGTTTCTCTGTTAGCTCACTCTTATTTGCGAGTTTCTGGTCAATATTTGATACCTGTTCCTTTCACGCTACAGGAAACACTCAACTGCCAATCCTAAAGAACAATACTTATGTTTCCAAATCGGGGAGCCATTTGGGCCGATTATCTGTTCAGACTAGCCTCGGATCAGGAACACCTTTACGATTGTCAGGGGGAGTGAATCAGAACCAAAATCGGTCCGATTATCCTCTAGCCTTCAGCCAGCATAAAAGAGATTATGGTGGTCATGATTAAAAGGAGCCAATAATGTTCACTTTTAGTCGGAGAAAGGATGTGAACAGTGGCCTCTGGTTACAAGGTCAGATATTCTAGATGCTTCCTTGCTCCTTGTCCTCCGGCCTGTGACCCAGAAGTTGATCGACGTCCGCCATCATCAGGGATGTTCCAATCCCTTAAATTTGTCTCACGGGAGACGAGGAGCGAGGAACCATAGGTGTATCCTGTGAGGAAGCAACACACCTTCAATTCAAATCTGCTTATTGTTTGGTCAGCTGACCCGATGCATCAGTAAAAGAACAGCCAGGCTGCTTTGCTGTAATGTTGATGTATGATTGTGATCCTGCAGATTAGACAAACTATCTTTGGGATCTTTTTTGTTCCTCATGAGCCAAAATACTTCTTTTCTTCTTTTCTCATATTCTGTCCCACGTTCACCCTGACTAATTCAGGAAAAAATAAAGAGTTCTCGTTATTAATCCGACGTCAGATCTTTCACAAAATAATTTTATTTAATACATTTAAGGCTGTTTTTGTTGCTCCCCCCCATACTTACAAAATATATTTTCACTGACGCTCCAGATGTGGAGATTTAGCAACCATTACTGGTTCAGTTTGGATTAAGACAAATGGAAGCAGGAGGGAGACAGGAGACCTCACATCTCCTCTCTCTCTCCTTGGCTGTAAAGGACTCCTCATACTCCTCCATCCTTAGCAGCCTGTTTTATTTGAAGTGGTTTCCTACAGAGCACACCGCCCGGCCAGCTGCGGTGAACCGAAGCATCACTAACAGATGGAGGGCGACCTCTCAGCTCCTGATTGGTGGATTGGTGGACTAGAGCCCTACAGGCGCCCGCTCACGTAACAAGAAAAATTGTGACCCTTCCTCTGTCTCCTCAGACTGTTATTTTGGATTTGGTTCAGGACACGCTGAAGGAGTAGGAACCCTCTACTGTGAGTCATAGCAGCCACGGGGCAGTGACCTTTGAACTCACTGCTGTAGGTACTGCTGGTTTAACTCTGTGTAATCAACCTGTCACACTACGCGATGTAAACGTCTCGATGGATGCCGATGATTGCCGCAGTGGTTGATTGAAATAAACTTTGTGTTGCACAATAGTTCAGCCTAATTTACTTATAGTGACATTTATTTATTTATATTTATTCTTTAAACCTGAAAAAAAGTCACCACCACCTATGACGGTGATGGTAACCTTGTTATTAATCAGGTAAACAGGGAGCTGCAGATTCAGCTCTTTAGGTTCATCAATACGAGATACACCTGTTCACACTGTGACATTGCCATTTGATAACTTAATTTTATGAAATATAATCACCTTAAGGTTTGGTTAGGTTCAACAAACAAAACATCTTGTAGGTTCGGGTTAAAATTAGCATTTTGAAGGTTTCAACCCAAACCTCAATTAGCACATTGAGGTTTGGGTTGAAACTTCGTTAAGGCTAGGGGTGTGTCTCAAGGGACAAAGGTTCAAAAATTTCTCAAAACCCAAAAATCAATAAGGTCCGAGCTTATCGATGCTGCTATCGAGACTTGCGGGCCCTATGATGTAACGTTATGTCTCGAGCGTCAAATTTGATTTAATTTGAAACGCAATGAATAAGAAAATCATCAGGCTGCAGCAGAGCGAGAGGCTGCGTCGTCGCGGTGGAATACGGTGAGGGTTGAGTTATCTCCAAACTACTGTAATGCTAGTTGATGACAGCTACGCTCGTTACTGTAAGTACGTGCAATAAAACCTTTATGAGTAAAAAGACAATACTGCAATACTCCTCTCTGTAAGGTAACGTTAAACATGTAGAAATGGTTAATTTAATCTGTCCTCAGTATCTCATCCTGTATGTTTGATGCAAGCACAACTAATGCTAGCTTGGCATTAGCCAAATGTTAAAAACAAGCTAAATAGAAAGCTGTCTGTCTGGAGCACAGACTGGTCTGTAGTCTTAAAACCTCAGCTGCTGGCTGAGACAAACCAGCCCCTCCTCCTTCTACCTGGTAATTTTACCTGCAGCCAGCGAGAGAGGAGGAGGGACTGACACAGGCTGATGTTATTCTTTCTAAACGTCACTCACTGCTTGTGATGTCAGATAAAGTCATTGAGTTACTTTGCTGTTGTAAAAATTAATGTTGCTGCTCAACATTTAGCCGTGTTTAAAATATTAAATTAAAAACAACCAGGCAGTTAATATGTACACTTCAATTAGGGCTGCAACTAATGACTATTTTGATAGTTAATTAATCGATCGATTATTGAAACGACTATTCGGATTATGAATTGCAAAATTACACAATGCATCTTATTTAGCTATCAGCTTTTAAATGAGCTTTTGGGGTTGTTTTAGGCATGTGCTAATTAACAGTCACAACAATAAAATAAATACTGCTTTCAAAAATGCATCTTTTAATTAACTTTTCTGCTGCAGCAACAGAAAGTTCCTCTGAAATCAAATCCTGATCTCAGCAGCTGATCTGCTGTTTAGTGACTGAGCAGTACTGCAACACACCGGGACAAACTAACACCATATACAAAGAAAGGAATAACGTCACGCATTACAATCTTGCGCACTCGCCAGCAACGTGTTCTCTGGGAACGTCGCCATGAGCGTGGCATCGTTTATGATTGTAAAGTCAGGGCACATCTGAAATGTGAACAAGGGCATTGTGTTGTATAAATGTGCTACTCTCAGCGCCATTAAAGATCAAACTGTATAGAAAACGTTACAGCTCATGACGTGACGTAACACGGCTTTAACGTGAAGCTAGCTCGCTAACTAGCTTACTGTGACGAGTCTTCATCATCCACAGACCAACATCGTTATGCACCTCCTCTTCAGATGCTCCGGTGTTTCCAGGAAAGCTCAGTTTTGCAGACGCTGCAGCCACACTTTTAGGTTTTGAAGGTGTTACTGCAGCTCTGATGTTTTAGTAACGTTACTGTTCACATCACTTTAGTCTGTTAAGCTGACGGTGTCGCTACGGCCCAATGACGTCATGAACGATTTTTGTCGACTACGTCGATTAGTTGTTGCACCCCTAACTTCAATATATGTTTATTTATCTCAAGTGATATGTCATCTCAATATATAACGTTATAGCACATTGACTATTTTCCTCATACTGTGCAGGCCTACTTCAGGCCCGCTGGGTCTGGTCTCCCATATAACAATCACTAAATAATAGTAAAGTATCGATAGTGGTATCGATAAAGAATAGGATCGTTAAGCAGTCTCAATATCAATAAAAATTAACGATCCCAATCCCTAGTCTCAATACTAAGGAAGTGGTTCCAATAATAAACACATGGTTAAGGTTAGGACTTGATGCTTTAAAGAAAATAACGTCGACTGCTGGTTGGAAACAAACAGCCATCCACCACAACGGCTTCTCTATTTGAATTTGTTTTGAAACTTATGATTACTGCAGTCATTAGAGGACTTCAGTGTAAACACATGTTGTTTTGGGGTACTTGGTGAAACGCAAGGACAGTGACCTTAACTGAAGATACCCAGCAAGCACTCATTTATGTCGTTAGATTATGTCAATTTCACGCCCAAAGCACTGTCAATAATCGTAAAAAGCTCTACATCCTGTACGACATGACATTAATCTGTCTAGAGGACATAACCTCTCAAACTCTATGCCAGCTTTAATGCAGTCATTTAGACATTATTTGACCTACAAATCATCAAAACCTGACCTCTCCTCCTCTTCCTCGAATCTTAATGAACTTTACTCCTCCTCCTCCTCCTCCTCCTCCTCCTCCTCCTCCTCCTCCTCCTCCTGTGGGACTTGAACATGCTTTGTTTCTTGTCCTTGTGAATGTCAAAGCTATTGCAGCTCATTCATCACCACCAACCGATCTGGCCGTCTCCCTCTGGTTCATAGATCTGCTCAGTCAGAGGAAATGTTCTTTCAGTGGATTCTGTCAGTCACTGAGTGTCTGTGCTGCGGGATAAAGAGATGATAAAATAATGCAGCTTTGTCACTGTTTGATTTGCTAAAGGACAGCTTCAATATGTTTTTGATCCTCAATCTGTTCTGAGTAATTCTCATGGCTTTCCAGCTTTTTTAGGCACGCTAACAGCAAGGCAATATCTGTTTTTTCTGACAGTCTGTTGTTTGGTCCACCACTTTAAGCCCAGAGTGAAATATCTCAACAATTATAAGACGGATTTCCATGAAATGTTCAACAGACATTCATGCCCCTCGGAGGATAACTCCTAATAACACTGGTGACATTGTTTTAAATTAACTTCATTAAGCAACAGAATGAAAAATGTCTTCATGCCATAAAAAAGTGGGCTAATAGTGATCGAAAGACTGTAACTCAACCACGGCTTTATTTCCCAACATTTACTGCAAATTCACCACATGACTTGCATCCAAATAGCAAAAGGTGGGGCGCTACATGACCAGTCTCTATAATATAACAAAGAAATGCAACCTATGCTCACAATATTCAGCCCAACATAAAAAAGAAAAATGAAATCATTTGTAATTGCACCTGCGACAGGATGTGTGAAACACACTTGGGTGCAAAAGAAAAATATAAAAACATATTTCAAAGCGGTGATTAGGCTTACTGTCATATCTTTAAGGACAACAAGTACAAGGCTTCAGTGCTTCAATCAGTCTCTGTTGTAGGGTGATATCGGTGTACAAAAGCATCTCCGCATCATCCACAGCAAACACAAAAGCATGATTTGTCCTTCAAGTTGTTTTGCGACATGTTCCGCTGACTTATAGCACTTTTGTTCCCCTGCTTTAATAGTTTCATTTTGATTTATTCAAAAAAATCCCTCTGAACATTGTACTCTGCCTGTCAGACAGCGACAGAAGAGAGGAGCTGATCAACATGTTGAATCACTCGTCTAAGTCTCTTTCAGTTCAGCTCACGGTAAAATGCTTTATGAGCAGCAGCATACAAGCTGCTCACCTGGCTGGTGTTGGTTGTTGGAAATCAATGAAGTCTCCTCTGCATGCTTTTTAGAGAAGACATACTTAAATCTAAATTCTGATTTTCAAAAAACAATGTCTAATATTAATATTCTCTGACAAAGACATTATACATAAAGTTGCAAATACATTATCTATCATTGGGTATCAGGACTCTTTTGAGAATTGGGCTCATGAATTATTATTACCATAATTAAACAATTGCATCATAATTTGCTATTAGGTTGATAAATATGTTCTTTATTAATGGAAGTAATTGAATTGAAGAACGTTTGACCTTTTTGTGCCTGTTGAAACCACAGAAAGTTTTTTTAGTCATGTTAGCAGCATGGCTTCAGGGATGTTAATGTCCGACGGTCTACCACTTTGTTCCAGAGTTGCTATTTGCTTAGAAAAACAACAACCGGTTTGAGTCACACTGTGTATTTCAATACAGCCTGAAGAATCCGGTGAAGATGTTTCTGAAAAAAAGTGCAAAACTCTGCAAAGGAAAACAGAAACATTGGGAAGAAGGTCTGTGCCATCTGTGTAATCATAGCCTATCACTGGCTCTGTGTATATCTCCTGCAGCATTTCGGAGGTGACATGTCTTGCTCAGAGGCTCTTAGGCAGCAGTTTTTACGGTGCTGGTTGGCTGGTTGTCCCCTTTGCTCCCTGATTTTTTAGGTCAGCTTCAGGCTCTGCTCTTGTCTCGTCCATCGTCCCTGACATGTTTTGAAATGCGTCGATGATGTGCGGCGTGTTGAGTCACAGCGTGAAGCGACGCTGACGAGCGCAGACGGTAACCTGACATTTATTTGGCTGCAGATGGAAATCGCTTTTTGGACGAATGAGTCGGTCGGAAGAGGAGGAGGAGGAGGAGCTGTCATTTCAGGAGGCTCGCTCATAAGTGGAGGAGCCATCTTCTTCTTCTGTCTCTGTACACACTTTATGCTTCATTTGTTTTTCCTCCTCACTCCCACACTCGTCTCTTCCCCTCTGCCGCTCGGCCGTCACGTAACTTGAGTGTGTCAGCAGCTCTAACTGCTGCGGGAGAGGCTTTTTATTCTGCATTCAGCGCTGCCAGTTGTATCTGAATGAGCAGACAGGGTGCAGATTTT
The DNA here is from genome assembly GCA_029875015.1 of Lepomis gibbosus. Classification (NCBI taxonomy): domain Eukaryota; kingdom Metazoa; phylum Chordata; class Actinopteri; order Centrarchiformes; family Centrarchidae; genus Lepomis; species Lepomis gibbosus. The sequence continues at coordinate 10,815 of JAPMOB010242382.1, forward strand.
TTTATTATCTGTTAATCTACGGATTATTATTTTTCCATGAACTGATTAATTGTTATGTCTATAAGATGTCAGAAAATATTAATATATGTTAATCCCAGAGTCCAAATCTTATTTTGTCTGACCAACAGTCTGAAACCCAAAAATATATTCAGATTACTTCATTTAAATTATGATATTAGTGCTAATCATTTCTGCACAGTTTGGAAGCAGAATCTCCCTCCCAAATTTGATTCCCAGCACCTCATATGATGTCCTAATTATAACCCTGATTTGAATATTTAATTTAATATAAAAGTTTACAATGGTTCTGTAAAGTGGGTCAAGACTAGTGGTGGGACAATACTTTACTTTAATGAAAGTATTAGTATCCCGTAGTTTTTCACTATTACGTAAGTATAGAACTATCAGTAAAATCAGGATATTTACTGGCAATTACACATTTCCATAAGTGCTGTACTTATGTACAAATGTTTCCATGTTATGCTACTTCATACAGCCACCTTAATTCAGAGAGAAATTTTCTACTGTTATCTTCAATTTAGCCGCTATAGTTACCTGTTACTTTCTAGTTAAGTCATAATCAGTCTCTCCGACCAACTACAACATCAAAGTACAGCTTACATATAAATACACAAATAATAATGATCAAATCATATAACAACAGTGTATAGTGCATCCTGCAGTATATTTATTTTTTATGCTTATCTACTTCGGTAAGGTTTCAAATACAAAAGATTTACTTGTAACAGAATATTTGTATAGAGGTATTACTACTTCCTCCACCACGTCTGTCTGTTAAATTTTAATATTTCTCATGTTTTTCCTGATGGTGGCGCCTGTTTTGATGACGGAAATGTCGACTTCTGACAGCAGTTTGATTATTTCTGACACGGCTCCTAACAGTTTGATGTCAACTAGTTGCTGGTTTGAGGCTCAGGTCCCCGCTGGTTTCAGACAGCCTCCGTCCTGTTTGTGGCTTTAGGGAACACTGCAGACTGCAGGGGGAAAAAATAACTAGTGACAGAGTGACAGCAGCAGATTAACATTTTAAAGCTGAAGTAAACAGCAGCAGGTCTGAAGTGCTCTACAGGACGTCAGGATTCATGTGTCTTCACCAAACAAAACTTGTCTGCTGGTAGAATCCCAAACCTGGACTGAAGCCGCCCCCCCCCTCCCCTCCCACTGTCTGGTTTTTGACACGAGCTCTTGTGGTTTGTTAAACAGACCTTTCTTGTCTGTGATGTCTAATTCTATTTTATTTAAAATGCTTCAGGGAAAGAATGACAAAGTAATTCAACAACAGAGACAAAACCTTTTAACAGCATTTTTCCAAGCAGCCAAACAAATCACGCTCGCCCTCACGATGCGCCTCGGGCTTTCAGCTAAATGGTTTTCTTCCTGTGCGGAGGAGGCTATTACCTGGACGAGTCCTTCAGTGACGGTTTAATCACCGAGTCCCCCCAATTTTTTCTCCAGACTGTTCCTCACACATCGAACTCCTGCTAGTTATTTTCTTTTTTTCTTTTTTCTTTTTCTTCTAAATGACTTCTGCAAAGTAAACACTGGGAAGATAGAGTGTATTGTGGTTTGGTGTTCACATTTATATCTATATAAATCTAAATACATTACATTGACATAGCTGCACACCCTTCTTTCAAGGTTCCTTGAAATTTATTCTGGACTTCTCAGCCTTAATTTTTGACTGGCAGTTTAATCTGTTTATCAGGCTACAATATTGTTGTATTGGATTTTTCGAGTTTATGCCGGACTTCTAAATATAATTGTGAATTATGGGAATATTCCTGACTTTTCAGATTTTGCAGGGTCATCTCATACTGAAGTTTTTCTGGACTATTCTAGATTGTTAATTTTCTTTAAATTAGTCTCATATTTTCAGGTTTGTACCTGACTTTAAGTTTGTTCCTCTCAGTAATTCACTTTTTCCACTTTTTATCCTTTTTTTAGTTTCTTTGACTTTCCAGGGTTATTCCAAGCAGGAACATCTGGGTCCGAAAAGTTAAGCTAATGTGGAATTGCCTTAAACCTGCATTCTTTCCCACGGCCAGCAGGGGGTGACTCCACTGGTTGCAAAAAGATGTCTGGTTCCGATGGCAAAAGGAGGCTTCTACTCACCTGATTTCTTAACTCAGTAAACACTTTCCTAATGAGTTTATGGGGCCTCAGTTGGTAGTTTTAAGTCTTCTTCAGTCCAGCGTTATGTTCATTTAGTAAATTATGGTTCCAATTGGAGGTAAATAGACGATAAAGCAGGATATGTTTGAGGGTAGGACTACTTTGTGATCGCTACGCAAAATTAGCATCCAGTTAGCGTGACTTACAGATGCACCTAGCAAACCAAGCTTGCTAGCTCCACCGTCACGTCCAACTACTGTCACATTTGATGCTGCCGGTTACAAAAAAACAAAATGGCGACGGCTAAAATGACAAACTCGAGGCTTCAAAATGGTAGTTTACAAACTGATGGATTAAGTCAAGTTGGCTATGTTGTCTTCTTTTATACAGTCTATGAGTTATTCCTATATTTTTATTTTCGCTACTATCTTTTCAAGGTTATTTTGGACTTTTCGGGGTTAGCCTTGGCTTTTTAATTCAGGGTTTTTCCATCTTCTGTAAATTTTTTGGCGCATTTTTTAGGATTATTCAGAAAATTCAGGGCTGTTACCAATTAAAGAGGTTTATTACTGAATTTTCTCGATTACTTCTGCCTTTTTAGGTTTATTCTGCACTTTTCAGGGTTGCCTCTGACTTTTTAGCCTCTGACTTTACCTTTCAGGCTGTTCTTGACTTTTTGCGTTCAGTATAACGGAGGCAGGTTGCCCTGTCAGGCTTTTATCCAGAATCCAGATTTTCTTTTGTGTTTTTTTCCATAATATAATTTGTTTTAGGATTCGTCCAGTGTCCTCGCGACCCTGTACGCAGGACAAGCGGTTGACGATGGATGGATGGATGGATTCGTCCAGTGTTTCTTTTGTACCACAATTCTTCCTGTGAGAGTCTGTGAGCATGAATGAATGAAGTCAGTTGTCTGACAGCTTCCTTCATTTTCCCCACTGTTAAAGAGAAAGATAAACTCTATTGTGATAATCTGTGACCTTAATTAAGACATTCTGACACAACGCTCTGACTACTGACATGACTAAATGCCTTCTGGGTGGACTGGCCAGGTGCACACAGTTGCACTAATGTAAACTCTGCCTACCTGGACCTGAAAGCAGCAGCCCGTGCAAGACACAACCTATAGGCCATGGCAGAGCCTGAGGGTTGTCACACTTCACAAACATGTACTATATTTATTTAAATAATCTGAATCCACACATTTATCCAACAAACACACATCTATCCATCCTGACATGTTCCATCGTAAGGCCTTTTTGTGACTTTCTAAGCCTGATGAGGGAAAAAGAAACAGAAATATGATTTCTGGTTCCACTTGTTATGATTATTATTATTATTGTTGTTGTTATGATTTGACTGTGACATCGTCCTACAAACTGCAAGTCCAGTCTCAAGTCTGCATTTTGTGTCTCACCTACAGTTTTAAATAAGTCAGTAGTAAGTTGTTTGTCTTTCTGCTTGTCCTTCTTAACAGAAGCTGTGACCAGCTTCAGGTTGCTCACTTAAACTCTGGTTTCGATTTATTTGATCTTGAACGCAGCACCAGTCACACTGTTATATGGGTGTACAGGACTGAGTTGTTGCACACATGAATCCTGATGTTCCCTGCTGCAGGCTGCAGATGGTCGCAGGTCAAAAGGAAAACGTGTTGCGTCGTTTCTATCCGAGCCTCAGGACGATGATGTCACAGCATGTCGTCGCTAACGTTGTTCTTGCAGATTATCATCACCCGGCTCCTCAGATCGTCTCTTTACGTCTGTTTGCAGCAAGAGAGCATCGGTGTGACATTTTGGGGTTAAGCTGTGGGAGGGTGCCGCTCCTCGCTTGCCACAGGACGTGATGCTCGTTGACAGCCGTCTGCCGACACTGAGCCGTCATTCGGCCGTCGTGTTGCGTTCAGCAGGAGCTTGCTGCTCATAAAGTGGGCCGCCTGGTGGACGGAGACACGGCTGCTGCCTGCTTCTTTAGTCTTCGGGGGCTGAAAATCTGAATTGGGGATTACAACTTTTAGGTGCTTTTTTTGAGCCTGCAAAAATATTTTATTCAGCCTTTTAATCTGTAGAGAGGGATAAAATGGGACATTTATACGGGACTTTTCAGTGTTATCCCAGACATGTCAAGGTCATTCTGGAAATTGTTTACCAATTGAAGCAACAATTTCACATCATCTGGAAATAATGAGTAATATCCAAGAGACAGAATGCAAAAACTAGTTTAATAAAACTTGAATGTCACCAACCTTTAAAAAACCTTATATTTCAACACACCATTGTTTAGGAGCTACTAAAACAGACTAGAGCCAGTCAGCCAGTCAGACCTGTTTTGAGCTGGATTTTATGACACAGTTTGTCAAATACAGTAAGGGTAAAGGGTATTAACAAATATAATGTGTCTGAAATAATAACACAAAATGAATTCTGATCCCTCATGTCTTTCTTGATACTTATTTAGCATTTAAAATGGCAGCGGAAAAAGTAACTGAACCAAATAATCAATAAATGGTTGACCCCCCTTGGCAGCAATAACCTTAACTTCAGGAGAGATTTTAGCTCATTCTTCCTGTCATATTCTTTGGATGTCTCATGGGTCTCTCCAAGTTATTCCATGGCATCTCTATTAAGTTGAGGTCTGGGCTCTGACTTTGCCAAAAGGGCGGATTTTGTTTTTCTGAAGCCATTCTGATGTGGACTTCCCGGTGTTTTAGGTCATTGTCCTGTTGCATCTGCCAAGTTCCACACAGCTTGACATACAGGCATTCTCACATTAACCTGAATAATTGTCTGATGTACATCTTCCCCTCATGATTGCAATCTGGCAAGGCCCTGATGCAGCAAAGCAGGCCCAAATCATGATGTTACGGTTAGGAGGATGTTTTCATGATGATATGCCGTGCCCTTTCTACGCCTGATATGGGGCTGTGTGCTTCATCCAAATCTTAGTTTCATCATTACACAAAACATTTTGCTAATACCGCTGTGTAGTGGCAATGTGCTCTTTTGCAAACGTCAGGCGTGCAGCAATGTTGTTTTTAGTAAGCAGTGGCTTCCTTCGTGGTGTCCTGCCATTAATACCAACGTTTTATGTATTCTAGACTAATGAACCGAGATATTAGCCAGTTCCAATGATGCCTTTAAATGTTTTGCTGTCCTCCGGGGTAGTTTCTTTACATCACTGATCAGTCTTCGTTGTGCTCTTGATGTCATTTTGACTGGGCGTCCACTTCTTGGTATAGCAGTAAAAGTCCCAAAGTGTCTCCATTTGTAAAATGTTTGCCTAACTGGTGAATTTCTAAACTCTTTGAAATCACTTTGTAACCTTTGCCAGCTTTATGTTAATCACAATTCTTGATCATAGTTTCTCTGAAAGCTCTTTTTGGCGAGGCATGGCTCACACAAGCGTGTGCTTCTTGTACAGAGCAAACTCCAAAACTTTTAATGGTTCTTATTATTCAAAGTAGCTGTATTCCACACCTCCAAAGTCATTTTCCAAAACCTGACTCCAATTAGCTTTTTTGAGGTCATTGACTCAAGGGTTCACACACTTTTTCCACAAACACTATGAGTTTTTTAGTTGCCTTCAATAAAGACAAGAGGGATCAATATTTATTTTGTGTTTGACTTAGATGAAGATAAGATCACATTTTATGACAGAATTTATCAGAAAACCATGAAATTCCAAGAGGTTCACATACTTTTTCTTGCCACTGTATGTTGTAATCAGAGGTCAGGGTAAGAACACCGCACAGGTCTGATCACACCTCAGACATGACAGCTAACAAAATCTTTGAACCCTGAAGTTTTCATGTGAAGTTTAGGCCAGCAGATGGTTATGATGTTTAGCCATTTTCATATTCTAACTAAAACAGGGTGATGAAATGCTCTTCTATTGGTTGAGAGGGGTCCAAAAAATGTCCTCTCTTTACAAAAACGTCACCACTCTTAAGAATAGAAAGACTTTAATCATCAGTTTGTTTTAATTTGAATTCAGGAGGCTAAGATGTCTTCGAGCAATGACATTTTACATTTTTGTTTTTAGATGAGTCTCACTGATGAGGATTCAGTGCCGATCGCAGGTCAGATCTGTTCTCTGTCCCGTCATTCTCTGCAGCTCTCCCTCAGCGCTGATGCTGATTGGTCCTGACAGCTACCCCCCGCTGATTGGTCTACTAACCCTAACTGCCTCCCCCTCCTCCTTGGGGCAATCTTACCGCCTGACTGCAGATCAGCTGAAAACCTGCTGCCTGTCATCACACTGTTACTGTCACACGGAGAGAGACACTAAACGTACCAGCAGTTTACAATAAGTCGACTTAATTTCAGAATCCCGTTAGACAATTAAAATAAAACACACAAACAAAAGTCTCTGTCCAGTTCAGCAGTATCTCAAAAAAGGACAGGAAGTAACTTTGCCAGAGCAGAAAAAAGATAGACTTTAATGCTTTAAGGTTTGGGACTACTGTTCTCTTGGAGGATGTAAACAGCAAGTATGCTGTTCAGTGAATTTCGCCGCAGGCTGCAACTTGAGTTTGGTCTGTGTCTGTTTACATCTTGGCAAATTGACACCATTAAAGCTGAAGTAGGCAATTTATTTCAGAAGCATTTTTTTATGTTTGTTGAAGTTCTCTTTACACCCCGTCAGCAATCTATAAATCAAATGTTCTGACACACACAAAAATCCAGTATGTCGCAGAAGGTGATAAGCACGGCGTCAAATGAAATGATTGGCGTGCCTACTTGCGTGCACTTTTGCCTGCGCAGTCAATGCGCAAGAAAATGTGTTTGAGGGAGTGGCTCTTGAGGGACGGGGTGAATGAAAAGTGTGAATTGCTCTGATTCAAAAAATGGTGGTACTGACTGAGCTAACCAGGCACACAGTTAATGATGGATTATAAATGATCAATTGACTATGTTCTGGCCCGCTATCTAATGACTCAAAAAATTTGGCCTGATGCCAGACTTATTTCCCGACCCCTGCCCTAAAGCATACCCCCAAATCCTTATTTACGGTCTATTTTCCTCTAAATGGGACCTTAATTTACTAAATAAACATCATGCTCTATGGAGGAAGACTTCAAACTAGCGATTGAGACGTTAAACCTATTAGGAAAGTCTTCTGAGATAATAAATCAGCTGAGTAGTAGAATCATTTTCTCATAGACTCCCAATATATTTTTTTCTTTTTGCAACCAGTCGGGTCGCCACATGCAGGCTTTTAGAAAAAATGCAGGTTTATGGCACTTCTTCACGGATTTAACTTATACTATCCAGAGGTTCCTGCTTGGTCTGGATGTACAGACAGATGTACAAAGACCTAAAAAACATAATGCTGTTATGGGCACAGAGGCATAAAAATATTAGTAACACTCTTAGCTACTTCATGTTGTTTTAATTTAATAAAAGTCTGACTATTTTGGAAGATTGTTGCTTGTAACTGAAAGTTAAAACCTTTTTCTTCAACCAAACACAGAAAAAGAAGTTTTATTTATGTACCTGAAGTCCTGAACAGTCCCATCAGTATGTTGCTAAAGGGCACTTTACATGCACATGATGTCACTTCCTGCATCAGCTCCTACCTTACAACATGAGTCACATTAAACAGCCTGCAGAGATCAAGCAGCTTGTCCTTTAAATTGACCTGCGATCCGCCGCTACTCATTTAAAACACATCATTAAGACAAGAAGCCGAGACGAGAACGAGACGCCGTTTTCCTTCAAAGCGCTAAATGACGAGGCAAATATAAAGAGCGGAGCGGTGGCATTTCAATGGCATTTCACTTTGTTCTCTGTGATAAAAACATTTTTAACCCCCCCCTCAGCAAAACCTGCAGGCTGAGTCAGATCAGGTTTATTCATCAGTGACATTAATGTCTTCATTCCTGTGACAAATGAGTTTGTCGGACGCACAACCTGTAAAAAAGAGTTCCGGTCCACACATGGAACAGGACATGACAGACAATGTATGTATTTAGCCAGTTACAACAGTACACGCAGAGTAATACTTTTTTGTTTGGGGTGTTGGGTCATGTAATTGTGGCGTCGGAGAGCCTCTAAGAGCTTTTGTCCATTTACTTCAACGGCTTCAACGTGCTGGGGAGCGATGAGATGACGTGCTTTCGCGGTGAGAGAAAAACAGAGGGTTGATCTGTTCCCACAAATTCGCTTTTGTGTCATAGCTATGATAGTTCCTATCTGACTTCCCAAATAAATCCCAATACACAGCCAGAACTAGTTACCAGGGTGAGTGGAAGGCCATCTAATATATGATTGGTTGCCTGAAAATGAGAGGCAGTGACGACAACAGTGCCTTTATGAAAAGAGATTTGAAGCCGTTGGACTGGCTGCACAAGAAAAGTCACCGTGCTGGGTGCAGCTCTTCTCTCTAGGTGGCCACATGCCTCTCTCCTCATTGGGAACAATTGACGCTGACTCTTTAGAAACGCTATATGGACACAAGATCAAGAGGTTTTTTAGTAAAGTTACTGTAGAGACAATGAGACGCACAAAACAGTCAAAACACCAACCAAGCCTGTCTCCTAGAAATTACATTTATATGTCAGGAGTTACTAAGACAAGTAATTTTTGTCAGATTTTATTATGATGAAAAAAGGGTTTTAATACATACGCAAAGTTCTATAATGTCTGTTTAGACACTCAAAGCTCTTGGTTAAGGTTAAGGAAAGGTGGTGGTTGAATATAAAAAGTCAACAGTGACTTGAAGGATGAGATATGACATGTTGACATTAACACCATCTCTGCCTAACCTTACTGGAGTAGTTTGACATTTTCCGAAATGCACTTATTTGCTTTGTTGTCAAGTGTTAGATGAGAAGATCAATACCACTCTCACATGTGTCTGTTAAATATAAAGCTATAGTCAGAAGCCAGATAGCTTAGCTTAGCATAAAGACTGGAAACAGCTAGCCTGCTCTGTCACGCTGAGACTCGTTTGTGTAATTGGTACAAAACAAATTCTGCGTGACCAGAAATACTCGACAAAATGTTTGTCTGTGAACAATGATGTGTCCGCATATTTGTCTTTGGCAACACAAATTCGTAGTAAATAAACATAATTTCTAGGAGAAAGGGTTACACCAGCAGATGTGTAGGTGCTTTTTCAAGAACAGCAGGAAATTAAAGGCAGAGAGGTGACAATTCACAAAATGGCTCCCATGTAATTCAGAAATTTTACTTAATAATGCTCATTACAAAATATATTTTATGACACCAAGTCTCTTTGTAGACTGATTGTACAATCTTTGGCTTAGTTTCCATGTTGATCACAGCTCCCTTTTTAAACATAGCCTCTCTTCTGTTGATTTGGTGTGTGGACATACGAGAGACAGAATGCTGACTCCCACTTTTTATCACCAGACCATCTGATAAAACTTATCAGCAACCACAGCCCTTCTCTGCTGTCATTAATAAAAGTGAAATACTACTAACTATTAGATATAAATGACCAGGATAATTTATATCTAGTAGTTATCAACAACATTTTACACTAATTTTAGATCTTTTTACAGACAGCAAACAACAGTGACATACTGTATGTCAAAGCAGCCACAGCAAAAAAAGTCTTGAAAACTGAAGTCAAGCATGGAAACTGCAAAGGAGATGATTAGGGATGTGGCATATGACATTTTACAATGGTTTTGTTTTAATACAGCAGATACAGCCTTTTCAGAGCGAGATAAGCATGTACGAGGATAACGATGCACATTCAACCCGCATTAGAGCCGTTCATAGGAGCCAGACCACTTCCGGTTTCCTCCCACAGCCTGAAAAGATGCATGTCAGGTTAAGTGGCGACTCTAATTTGCCCATAGATGTGATTGGTTTTCCGTCTCTATGAGTCAGCCATGTGATTGATAGGCGACCTGTCCAGTGTGTACCGCGCCTCTCCCCCAAAGTCAGCTGGGATAGGCTCCGGCCACCTGCCAGCCTCCAAAGGATAAGTGAATGTAGCTAATGGATAGATAATATAAGGATAAATGGTTCTTTTCATATTTTCTATAAGCTCTCTCTCTTTGGGGGGAGACGATGTTTAAAAATGATTAAATTAATCATCTGCCAATCCAAGTAGTTACTTTTAGTTGTGTTCAGTAGAAGTTCTTCTGCTTGTAGCCTAGGTGAAGCCTCTGCAGCCTGGACATGTAAAACCCTCCTGTTTCTTCAGTTCCTCAGCTGATGGACGATTCCTGACTCCCCGTGATGAATTTCATAACGACTTCAAAGGCCGAACTGATACTTCTTTAGATCAGCGATTCCAACATACGATAAAGAGGACCAACTTGTTTCCCTCTCCTCTCTTCCTATCCCCACTTCCATCCATCAGGATTTACTGCAGGGTAGCACCACTTTCTGCTGTTTGGCCATCAAACCTTTTCCTGATAAATACAAAATGATGGGGGATGTAGAGCCTACTTCAAAGAACCCCCGTGGAGGAGAAGCCCAGCTTTAGCAAACCATCGAGCTGGCCAAAAAAATATCAAAAAATAGCCCATAAATCCTGTTAAACTGCTTCCCAAGAGGTGGCGGGATGTTGGATCAGATGGAGGCCGACCGCAGGAAAACAGATACTTACCAAACAGGACCTCATTGTGTTTAAATGTAAATTTAAAATCTGGTGTTATGTCAGACCTTAATGCCACACTGAGAGTTTATGTTTAGAGGAAACAAAATCAGAATCTTTCTTCTTGTCTTTTTGTCATTGAGTTAAAAGTTTCTGTCTCTAACCTTCTGATGATCTTGCCTTTATCCTTCGCTGTAAGCCGTCTGGTCTTGAAATGAAATGTTAATATATATGTGACATCATGTGCAATAGAGAGCCTTTATGTTTAAGACCCCTTAACACTAGAATAACGTACCGTCAAACATCATTTCACATGGTTTGTGTTGCTATTTTGAGTTAAATTGTTCATGTTTCAGACGATGCTGTGCCTATATATAATTTACAATTCACTATATATTTAATAGACTTTACTCTCTGTGGTGCTTTTGCTGGGCAAGTATTTGTTCACAGCCTTTTGGTGGCTATCAAGTGGTTGGATTTACTTAAGTATCTTTTTATGTTTTTGTGTTTGTCTCAGTTGTAGTGTGTTTGTTAAATTGTTGCCTGTGGTTTTGTTTTTGTCTTTCCTATAATTTTAATGTATTTGATTCGTCCCTTGTTTTCTGTATTGTATTCCATATTAGAACCTGCTCGAAAACAAGATGGTTCCTCTCAAGGGGTTTATCCCATTTAATTACCTCTAACACAAAGTTTGACATTACAACAACGCAGTGCATCTTCATGACATACGTGAATTATTAATCTAGTAAACATACAAAACCGGATTTTAGGAGTAAAGGTCTGGTCGCACCTGCATTTAAAAATTGTGACATTTTGCAACAACAAGTTCCCTGGGTCTTATGTTCCCAGCAAGTGTCTCTTTATACAAATTAACATTATAAGAGATCGGTGAGGGCCATATTCACGATTCAAATAGCAAAAGAACGAAGGGAGATACGTGTTTCAAATGCAGTTTGAATGGTAAAAACCTGTTCAGCCACTGTGGAGATTTCAGGAAAACTGTCTTGCTCGTAAATTTGAAGGCGTAGGTTTAACATCCGAAAACTGTAGGCCATGAGCTGTAGGTGGGTGATTTCACATATCGACCCAGGGAAACATACATTAAACATTTGACCTATTGAGAAAGCATCGTTGAGAACATAAATGCCTTTTAAAGGTCTCCTTAATGTATCATGTTAAGAGGATATTGAGCTGAGGAACATAGGACCCTGGGAGCGTAGATATGCTCCTGCTGCAACCTTCAACCAAACTTATCTTGTCATGTTGCTGCAGCCCTCCTGGGTCTACAAACTCCTTTGTGTTTCCTCTGCTGGATTTCTCTCTGATTGTTGAAACACTCTTTGATTCTGGGGGCCTCTCGAAAAACCTGATATTTCCTGTTAATTAGATCACTGAAGCTTCTGGAAAGACTTGGAAATATAGGAATAAATGGGCTTTGTGATCATGATATCACACCGTTTGACTTTTTATCGATAGGAAGAAGAAACATATAAAAAATCCTGACTACCAGTTGAAATATAAAATACGTCACTTACAAAGAGTGTTTCAAGTGAAGTTTCCTGCAACTCCTCTTTACTTTTAAATTTGAAGCTCCACTTAATGTTCCTTGTTTCTCTCTAAAAGGTGCTAATTTTCTTCCTCTGTAAATCCTCCACTCCTGCTGCAATCCAGCGCTCACCCACACATACTGAGCCTCTGTTCTCGCCTCACAGTCACCCCCCAAAACCCACAATTAAATCTGCCTGTGGTTGGAGCCAATTGTTATTTAAAGAATGGTCAGTAATTAGGTGTATTGAGCCAGGCTCTCAGAGCAACTTCCTGCTGGAGATATTGAGCTGAAGAAGGTGGAAACTAAAATCCTAATCTTCAATCAGCGTTGAATGAGGAGGAAGAGCACGAGTTTGACAGGCATAATCACAGTTTAGGGCTGTAGCTAACAATTAATATTGATTCATCTACAAATTATTTTCTCAATTGATCAATAGTTTGGCCTGTAAAATGTAAGACATTTGTAAAAAATGTCCATTACAATTTATAAACAAGTTGAGCCTCAATCCAAATTATCGCCTGACTGATAAGGAGTTTAAAATATGAAATAGCGATATATTAGTTGAAAGTAACTTTATGGGCCGACGAAGAGACATATATCAATATATCTGCGGTAAGCCAATATCAGCCGATAAATACAAAGTAAAGTAAAATAGTTTACTTTACCACATGACCAAGAAAAACATCAGATTCTAACGTTTGAAGCTGGAACTACAGAATGTTGAAATTAAATGACTGAAATTATCAAAATAGCTGGCGATTAATTTCTTAAGCGGCAGACTTATCAAAAAGCTGAGAGAAAGTATTTGAGACCAGACAGGGTATGTTTTTATAGTAAATAAGGTTAAACAATCAAGACTGCTGTAATGCTCCTTCTTCCAGGCTTTTTTAAAGTCAGCATAGAAATAGCAGAGAAACGATCCAACCTGGCAGAGTGAGGTTTCCATCAGCAGGAAGAATAGATATCAGGAGGAGAGAGAGAGAACAATTGCTTTACGTGGTCATACATTTAAATTGTCGGGGTGAATCTGACACCGGAGCTAATGAGCGGCAGCCATGAAGATAAATGTTGTCAACATTCCTGGCTCGTGTCAAGTTGAACTGATCCAAAAACCAGCAACATCTCATTAATGCTGCTGAAACAGTTAAGCTGTGTTTTCGTGAGGTTTTCACCTCAGTGCTGTGAGCTGATCCTTTCATATGCTAATGTGTTTGAGCTGCAGCACGTTACCAAAACCTCCTGAAGGTTGGTGCATCTGTCTGAAAAAAAAAATTAAGAATCCTGTTGCTTCATACATGCTGGTCTCAGGGTTCCCATTAACCGAATATTCACCGTAATTGACAGTTTGTTTTAACAGGCTGAAGGCCATCCATGATTTTTACAGATTAAGACCGTCGAGTATGTTTTAACTTCATGAGTTAAATTCTGCATCCTAATTACAACAAAAGAGTATGTCAAATATATGTTGCCATGTCAATGAGGAAAAAACATGAATCTTTTTCCATTTTTAAATATATTAAAATAAAAAGTTGCTGCCCCTTCCCCACTCCCACCATTTTGTACACACCATAAATAACGTAAGAAAAACATAACGGCTCATTATGTCAGGTCTTTATACACCACTGAAAACATAGTTATGGATATTATGATGCATTTCTGTCAGTATATCCTAAGAAATATTACACCTTTAAGCTGTGGCTTTGTGGCTTTGTTTGGGTGGTGAGAAAGCGAGAGACGGAGCTTAAAAGCAGCTGTCTCAGGCCAAAAAGATTATAAAATTGAAAGCACGACTCATTAGTCACTTAATGACTTTGGTGATTCCCTGAATTTTCCTTTAGTGTAAGCTCTATTTTTATACTTATTCTGTAAAATATTTCAATATCTACTAGATGGATTGTCACGAACGTTTGTTCAGACATTCATGGCCCCCAGAAAATGAATCCTGTTGACTGTGGTAATCCTCTAACTTTTCTTCTAGCACCATCATGAGATTGACTTTGGTGGTTTTGAGTAAAATGTCTTGTAGACTGTTGGTATTGTGTTTACTCTCCTCATCTAGAGCATGTACACATGGGTTTTTCTGACTAGACTATACTAAATACTAATAGTAAAACTATGTTGGCGTAGAAACCAATATTTAGGTATCATGACTAGAAAAGCACACACAGCCCACAGGTCTGATTCCACAGTAGTAGTTCTGTCCTTTGTCCCATCATCAGAGTTATCTGAACAAATAAGAAGTCTGCAAGGCTTCACAGCAGCAAGTGGGTCAGTCAGTCTTTGAGGCCTGGATGTGTTAAAGTGGGACAGTCCAAATAAATAAAATGTAAAAATATACTTAGAATGCAGGAAAGGCTGCTGGGACTTGTCTCTTGGTTGGTTATTCCCCCATTGTCTCAACATGCTGTAAGAACACCTGATTTTAAGCACTTAACAGTCTCCACTTTAACCATTTAATGATTAATTCCAAAGTGACAATGACTATGTAACATCCAGTGTATCCTGCAGCTTCCAGGCTTTGAAAGATTTTTTAAAATGAACAAGACTATTTACTGTTAAGATATTAAAACATCATAAGATTACATAAGACTATAACACGGGGCTGCATCTTTTACAAGGGCAATGCAAGAAAAAAAAAGCACTACAGCAGTACAGGTGTGGTACAGCTCCTGGTGAAATCCCAGTGGGTCCAGTTCTGATCCAGTTTCCGTGGGTGGACTCTTAGCTGCAGCCTGAGCTGATAAAGCGGAGCGTTTGTAGTCTCCTAATACAAACACACTCGTGCCAAAGCAGGTCAGTTACAGAGAGGCTGACGCCCCAAATGGTACAATCCTTCCCAAGTCCACAAGTCCACAGTTTTGTTCTGTCCTCTGCCCGGCATCGACTTCCACTGGATGCGTCTCAGAAGCGTTTTAGCAGCGTATTGTTAGCCTGAGCATTTTGTGAATACAGAAACTAGAATGTAGTTGAGTTAAGATTTTTGTCAAACAGTTGAACCCATGTTTGTTGGGTTGGAGTTACTTTGAAAGCAGGCATTTTTGTCCAGTTGTTGTGTCATAACTGCTCACTTTTATAAAAGGTAATGTTTTGCCATTATATAGCCACAAAGTCTGCAGGGGTGGGGGTGGATGGGTCAACAAACACTTCTTGGATTCTGCAGTTTGGATGGGGTCTATTGATCATCTGCTCTGCTCAGCTCAAAAGTTTGAATATCTTCAAAGAAGCAAATGTCTCCTTTTGTAAAATCCAAACAGATTGAAGGTGGGAACGCCGTGACGAAAAACTGCAAAACATCCATTTGCACATGAAATGCACAATCTGCTCCTCGCGTCGACATCCTCCTCAAACACTACTCCACTCTACACTGTCTGAGGGCGGGAAACACCCACATACATACTTCCATATCTGACTGTATATCCATAATGCAGCAGCTCCTCTCCACACTTCACTGAGCTGATGTGCCGAAACATGAGTGGAGAAAATGTTTTTTAACTGGAGGACTGTCCTTAAAGCTGAGCACTTTATATAATCCTCTCAGGGTGGAGATGAGAAGAGTGTTCAGCGTCTTCAGCAGGACGACGACAGAATCTAAATGGAGAACGTGAAGCTGAGACGTTCAAAGGATGGCTTGACGTCTGGCCTTCAAGTGTGTTTGTTTACTCAACGGGCTGGCTGGATGGTGACAGGCCAGCTGAGATGAGGCATTGTTTATTGATTAGGACGCATGGTTCTGTTTCATGAATTCCAATCATTGTGAAACTGGACGCATGTGCCGCTCTGCTTTCCACTCCCACAGTTCGCCAGCCATGTCAATACTTTGGCCTGCTCCACCTCAAAGAGACCTGTGAATGAAAAGGGCAAAGAATAAGTGCAGTGATGATCAGTGATTAATTAATAGCGCTCATATTGAAACAGACTTTGCTTCACAATTGAGGATAAAATGAGAGTATTAAGGTGTTAAGATTATTAACATGAGGAATGACTTAATGTAAAGTTAAAGTAACAGATTCAATCACAGAAATTGGCAAACCACTTATCATTTCACTGATATCTGGGTCTATAAAACTGTCTGGAGTCTGCGTGAGGTTTGCACATTCTCACTGGACATTTGTCTTTTATAAATTCCAGTTTATGTGCGAAATGGTGTATGCATGTCTTTTGTGTGGACAAAGCGATTATACATCCGGCCACAGCTGAGGGCTGCCGTTTGCTGGTTTTTGGAGGCCAAAAAGCCAGCCGGCCACGTCAGGACCAGCTGGCTGTGACATAGAGCCAGCAGCGGGATGGACACATCACACAGTGTCTTCAGGCTCAGACATGTCTGAGAAAGGACTGGACGGAGATGACAGAGTCAGCAGTAGGATGGGTCAGTCAATCGATTTCTCGCTGTCGGCTGGTTTGTTTCTCAGATGAATAATGTGGCAGTGAGAAGCATCCAAGTGAGGACAGGTCTGAGTTATTTTTAGGAGAAAACGGAAGTACATTTGTTCTGATATTTATTTCAGACTGCAAGGATCAGGGGAAGCATATGAAATAAGCATTTTACTCAGCAGTGAAAGCAAACATGCGCTCATATAACTCGGAGAGCCCACGACTGTGACTCCTGATCACACTGTTCAACATCTTCACAAACTTTCAGAGCTTTATTTGAAAATCTAATGAAGATCCCGAGGTTTCCTAATATTCTAAATCTGTCAAACGACATCCAAATCCGCATGTCAGCATTAAAGTACCCCGTAGTCCCTGTAGTGATGTAGTGTTTAACAATTTACTTGAAGGATTAGAGAAGATGGCTGCTTTACTCCACTTTCACATTGTGAACCTGGACTGTGTGTGTGACCTTTTGGATGTGTAGAAGAAGTATAGAACATTAATGACCTGACCGATTTTGCTGGCGTCTCAGGAGACTTAAATAATCAATGAGGTTACACTGCTGTGCCTCGTGCGTAAATGCACACAGCGTCTCCTTTAATGGAGAGACACTCCGGCCTATTTCACCCACCCGCAATTAATCAGAATGTTAATTTTTATGACCTGGCACATGCACATCACTGGTTTGTGTGCATATAGGCCTATAAACGTAGCTTTGAGCAGACAGATGTTCTTATCTTAACTCCAGATCTAAATATTATCTGTGTTAGAGTTTATAGAACTCAGGAAACCATTTACTCTTGTAATTTCAAGTGTCGTGTTTCCAGATAAAATCCAAATGAGATTTAAGACACTTTCATTTACACTTACTGGCCAGATGCCAAATCTGATTACAATCCGTGTTTGTTGTCCGAGGCTCCGTGGAAATCAATGTGATGTTATGCGATGTGTGTGGTGAGGCAGGAGGTGTGTGGACCCAAATGCAGACACGAAACAGGCAGATTCAGTTCCAAGGGTTTAATACGAACAAA
>JAPMOB010242384.1:0-14010 GCA_029875015.1 Lepomis gibbosus
AAACTCTTGCTCCAGTCCATGTTGCCAAGCTGGTCGGCAACATGTGCAGCTGAACCCGAGCTGTTTACCGGCTTCTCGCTAACCCGCTCTACTCTGCTTCTGATTGGCTAGTAGTCCTTAACTAGGAATTGAGCATGTGCAACTCCCTACAAAGATCATTTAAGGACAAGATGTATCACTCCATAGCTAAAACGAAGCCTTCAACACAGGGAGACGCCACAGATTCCCTGGTTATGATGTGCGATTGTGTTTGTGGTATTGTGTGCTGTTTTTTATCCAAGTGTGGGCATAAAGTTGATCATCAATGTCACTTTTCTTAAACTGACCAATGGGGCTACAGCAAACTTTTGACATGTTGACCTTTTTCTGCATGATGAATCATGATGTTGAATCTGTAACAAAAAGAAAAATCACAAGAGAGGTCATCGAGCATCTCTGTGATGATGCGTTCTCCTCTCTGTCTTTATCAGCCTCTAATCCTTAATAATCAGATGGAGCTGATGATCAATCAATAAAACTGCTAATTATTTAATTTAATGCTTATTTGAGTGGTCGGATCACAAGTCTTGGAAAGCTGAGCTGTGTGCGTGCTGATTAAAAAAAGGTAAACAGGGAGCTTTAAGACACGTTGAGGCTTTTTAAGAAGGAACCTATAAAATAAAATAAAATATACCATATTGATCCCACTAAGAGTCAGCAGACGTACAGGAACTAAATAAACCAACATAAACAACATTTACAGGGAACTGAGACCAAAGCAAATACGTTAAAATATGTTCAACCAAACCGTGCTGACATTTACAGTCAGACAATGGCAGCATCTCTTAACCGACAACAGGCGACTCCTCAGCAGCGTCGCACACTGACAGACGATTGGAGCAGATTTACTGTTTTTACAGCGAGAGATAAAAGCACGCTAAGGTCACATCTTATTTATTTGTTCCGCCATGATTAGCAATTTAAATGACAGTGCGATGTTCAGAAGAACTGTTATGTTGAATTCTCCCACTGGGAGCCATCAGGCTGCAGATACGCCTGCAGAGGGGCCCAACCTAAGGTCCGCGGCCCCGCAGGAGGTCACTGACGACTGATGGAGGGTCTCAGTGTGTCATCAGGTCAGAAACTTTAATGAAGGTGTTTTATTTTCAGCTTCTGCTGTTGACACCTGAACTAAATCCAACCAAAGAAACCAAAACATGATGCATTCAGGAAATAAGATGAACGTAAGGTGCTCAGGTACAAAGATGAATGTGAGGCATTCAGGAACTAAGATGAACGTGAGGTGTACTAAGATGAACATGATGCGTTCATGAACTAAGATGAATGTGATGCGTTTAGGAACTAAGATGAACGTGATGCGTTCAGGAACTGAGATGAACATGAGAAGTTCAGGAGCTGAAATGAACGTGAGGCGTTTAGGACCTAAAATGAACGTGAGGTGTTCAGGAACTGAGATGAACGTGAGGCGTTCAGGAATTAAGATGAATATGAGAAGTTCAGGAAATAAGATGAACGTGAGAAGTTCAGGAACTGAGATGAACGTGAGAAGTTCAGGAACTGAGATGAACATGAGGCGTACTAAGATGAACATGAGGCATTCAGGCGCTCAGGAAATTAAACGGACATGCTGCGTTGGACGTTCATTAACTAAGAAGAGCGCCATTTCCCGTTGGACTTGACGTACTGATTGCAGATGGACAGTAGGAGCACAGAGAGGATAAACAATGTTGTTCTAATCTGACACAGTGAGCGTCGCAAACAACAGATCTGATCCTAAAGATGTTTTTGTTTCCTGTAAAACTGTGAAAGTAGTTTAACCTTCATCAGCAGGTGTATTTTATCGAGTTACAGGTATTTAAATTTACATGCTTGTGGAGTGATCCAGGTTTAAGAACCACTTTGGCTTGAGCGTCACATGAATATAAATTAACTTGACTGATTAATATTTCACTGTCATGTCACTTAGCAGTATTGTCTTTCCGAAGCTGCTCTTCCATTTTAATGACAAAACAAACTGCCGCTCAGACAAAACACTTGATTTAAACATTTATGTTGCTGCAGATGTATATCCAGAAAGAAAAGGAGGAGTGGAGGGAAATGGGGCAGAAACCTGAAGGAGGAGCTCATCAGGTTTTGGAAAGACTTAAGTGCTCGGATGAACATCGTCCCAACAAAACAGCCATGCATAATGCAGAAACATCCATTTCTCATCTCTGACTGAGAGAGTCTGACAGACGCTGAAGACACATCAGGTTATTATCCTGTCAGATGTCACATTTTTAGAGGGACTGTGCCTTTAAAAGCCTGCAGAAGAAGAGGAACACCTGACTGACTCTGTAAAGTTAATAAACGCTGTTAGATATGAGTCACGTTGACTCTCCTGCAGCAGCAGAGTCTTAATTATTCCCCCGGGACGCCGTGTTGGACAACCCTCCGCTGATTAAAGACCGAAGCAACTTTTAATCTCTTGATGGACGAGTGTCTGAATCCATATCAGACGTATCAGACTGAAGGATTGTCCCGTTCGGATCCGTCCGTCCCTCCGTCCACTCGTCTCTTCTTGTTTCCACTCACAGGGCTGATGGGATACCTTCAGGTTGTTTTCGCCATCACTTCTTCTTCACGTCTGCCGTATATCGTCTGTTGTTAAATCTTGGCTCCGACCAGCCGATCGTTTCTCCACCAGAATAACATCCGGTCTAACAAGCCCCAAAATATCAAACACAAAGAGAAGAAATCATTGAGCTACCGTCTGGTTAAAAATAAAAAAGGCCCCCCTTAATCGAGCTCCTGTTAGAACGTCTTGATGCGCTAAACAAACAAACTACACACCACTAATGACCAAAGATTTTACAACTGAAATTTAAAGCTTTTCTAATGTAAAAAGTTCATAAATAACATTTCTAACCATGAAAATAAACTTTATAGATCTCGATTTTGATCAACCTGTCGGCCCGACACGATACATGAAGTCAAAGATAAAACAAGTCAGTCCAAACGTATGTTACATTCTACAATTTTAAATTAATAAAGAAAATGCTATATAAAAATAAAATATTTCTGTTAAAATAAGTAAATAATAATGTAGAAGTCCAGTGTGTAATATTTAGGATGATCTACTGACAGAAATACAATATAACATCTATAACTATGTTTTCAGTGGTGTGTAAAGACCTTACATAATGAACCGTTATGTTTTTATTACCTTAGAATTGAGACATTTCTATCTAACAGAACATCAGCAGGGCTAAGCTATTCGTGATCGTACACTAGCTAATACAGCACTAAGCTAGCACAACATTAGCTGGGCATTAATAGAGCACTAAGCAAACAAAACATTAGCTGGGCTAAGAATCTGTGAACGTACGTGCCTGTTAAAATGTAATTAAGATGAGGCTCACCGTTCAGTTTGTAAATCACTAGCAACTGGGACAGAAACAGAAGTTGCCTGAGAATCCTCCAATTTTTAAGATTTGTTCAGTATCAAATTAATTCGGTGACGTGGGGCAGTTGATAAGATGCCATGGATCACATGCCTTTGATGTGAGAGACCCGGGTTCAAATCCACTGTGAGACACCAATGTGTCCCTGAGCAAGACACTAAACCCCTCGTTGCTCCAGAGGTTCGCTTCTCTATGCTGTTTTCACCTGACCTTTATTTTCTTTGTGAGATGGAAGAATTTAGAAAGCTTTGCTTCGCTGCGGAGAGCCTCCAGCTGCCGGAACACATGGATTACGCTATGTGTAAAACCTAATGACTTGTTTTTTGTTATTTTCCGATTTGGTTTTGAATCAAAATAACCAACGAACGAACCATACACGGATTGCTAAGCTACCAGTGATCGTACACCAGCTAATACAGCACTAAGCTAGCACAGCTTTAGCAGGCAATAATAGAGCACTTTATATGATTAGCTGGGCTAAGCTAACAGTGATCGCACAATAGCTTACAAAGCACTAAGCTAGCGCAAAATTAGTAGGGCAATAACAGAGTACTAAGCTAACAAAAAACTAGCTGTGCTAAGCTACCAGTGATCACACAATAGCTTACAAAGCACTAAGCTAGCGCAAAATTAGTAGGGCAATAATAGAGCACTAAGCTAACAAAAAACTAGCTGTGCTAAGCTACAAGTGATCGTACACTAGCTAACAAAGCACTAAGCTAGCACAAAATTAGTAGGGCAATAATAGAGCACTAAGCAAACAAAATGATTAGCTGGGCTAAGCTAACAGTAATCGTACAATAGCTAACAAAGCACTAAGCTAACACAAAATGAGTAAGGCAATAATAGAGCACTAAGCTAACAAAAAAGTAGCTGTGCTAAGCTACCAGTGATCGTACACTAGCTGACAAAGCACTAAGCTAGCACAACTTTAGCAGGCAATAATAGAGCACTAAGCAAACAAAATGATTAGCTGGGCTAAGCTACCAGTGATCGTAGAATAGCTAACAAAGCACAAAGCTAACATATCATCTTAACCTTTTTCTAAATTCCAAAGTCGTGTTACCTCAATATTAGCTTCAGAAACTAAATTGCATTAAGCAGGACATCAGTTTCTTTGAATTAATGTAGTTAAAGGAAATTCAAAACGCAGAAAGCTGTTATGAAGAGACACAGCTTGCTTGTTCTTCAGGAACCACAGCTACAGATTTAGCATCAGTCAGTTTAAATGTTATTTAGATTCATATACAAAAGTACATAAGTATTGCTCAATTCAGTTGTGTTGTTATTAACAATAATATTTGTAATTTACAATTGAACATATTATTTGTTGATTTATTTTAACATAGTGGCTCATGTTGAATTTACACACATTCAGTTTTACTGTAAACCAACGATTAACAGACAATTTGGTGTATTTTTGTGAATTATAAGAGGAATTTATCAGATGTTATTCTCTGGTCAGACACGAGAAATTCTACAATGGTAGTAAAGGATTTGTCTTTACTTAACGTCAACTTTTAACTTTTAATTGTTTTGTATTTTACTGTTTCTGTTAATTTCTTACAGTAAATGGATGTTAAAACTGGTCTGACAGACATGATTCATTTGTATTTAGAAATTTACTGAGTGCTGAGTGAGTGAATGCACATGTGCTGTATGTTTATGGGAGAAATGAGATTAAACTATGACTTTACTGTCTGAAGTGATGATGGTTTTTTGGTTACAGAACAGAATTTTGCATTCATGTGTTTCAGAAATAGAGAAAACATTATGACCTTTCTCATTTTCTTCATTTACATGATATGTTTTGGAAACTAAATAAAGAAATAAAATGAGAGACAATCTTTCTTACAGGACTTGAATTTTTCTGCACCGAATTAAAATTCAATCAAATTTAAATCAACTTCTTAAATAGTTGATTTCTTTAAAACATCTTTATTTTAGTTGAATTTGTTTCATTTCTCTAAGTATTCTTCTACTCATGTGTTTTAAATTAATTTACCCCGATCTTCACCTGTTAGTTTTGTTATTTTATGTGATTGTAAAACGTGCTAAACTACATTTCCTCATATAAATAAAGGCGCGATTTATTATTTGATCAAACTTGCACCAAGTTCATTTTTGCAGGTTGTGAGTGGAGAATTTCTGTTTCTGTCATTTTTATACTGAGAAACATATTTGACAGATTTATTTAAAATGTATATAATAATATAAGATATATAATAGTCTAATTTCTCTTGATTTCTACATCAAACACAAACAGCTGCTGTTTTTTTAACAGATTCTGTAAATTCATTTGAATCCAGCTGAAACCGGACTGAGCTGTAAAATGTAAACAGTGTGACATGTAAAATAATTTATTGAATTTGACCAATATATAAATGTACAATAACACAGCTGATAGATTTCAACAACACTGAAACATTGTTTCAGATATAAATGTCAAACATAATCAACTGTGTTTTTAAACCTTTATACAGTCTGATACAGAAGAGCTGAGTGTTTAACATGCGGTCTGTGGCTCCACCTGTTGTACTCTGTCATACTCTGTTGTACCACTAACACTACAACTACTACGTATACTATTACAGGTACTACTGTACAATTTGGTTTGGTTCCAGGAGAAAGAAGAAAAATAATTGAATTGGCACTATATAAATAAAACTGAATTGAATTGAATAAAACGTATAAAAAATAATACATTAAATGTTCATTTGTTGAAATTATTTTCATTCATACATTATATATTACTACACTCCTTTCTATTAAGATCTTTATTATCCTACTAGAGGAAATTCTTCTTGCAGCAGTCATCTTAAAAACACAAACGGAAAACATGAAACAGTAAAAAAACAAACAAACACATTTAAAGATATTAAAATGAAGCAGAATAAAAGAGTGTGTGTAGCAAAAGCAGCAACAAGAAGAATATAGAAAACATCTGTTTGTAAAAAAAAAAAACAAAAACGTCAAAAACTGAATTTGTAGGTATTTTATTTGACTTTGCATATTGAGCTAATTTTGTCAGGATAAATCTCTTTGTCTTATTTTATCAGAGACATAAATAAACACATCTAGAACAGAATATCCGGTTTCAATATTATTATTAGTAAGATTCATATTGCACAATATCTAATCATTAAGTCCATTAATTGATTTCCCTCAACTATCCACCACAGAGGGAATTAAAATAATTTTTAAAAATAAAATAATTTATAAAATATTTTTATACAATAAATAAACAAAAATAAAATAAACATTTTAAAACACAACAAGTTATTCACAAGTTTCATTATTTATTAAACTATCCGTATCCTTCAGTGTTTAATTAATCTGAAAGATTTGTTTTTTCGGATTGCTTAGACACCATTTTTTAAACTTTTGCTATTTTTGCAAAAACTCTGCACACTAACACGCGAAACCTTACACACACACAAAAAAAGCAAAACATAATATCTCATCTCCTGCAAAACTCTTTTTAAAATTGTGTTTTTGCATCACAAACCATCTTTGAATAACTGCAGGATGCAAAAACCACACTCTGAAAAACACTTTATCTCTTTCTGTGTACGCCTCAGCAGTTCAAGTTTTGTCCTGCATGTAGGACAGTAAAAAACACAGATGTCCAAACGTATGCATGTGTATTCCCAACATGACACACTATCAATACAAATAAGTTTTTTATTTTCCTCAAAATGTTCTCTGCAACACTCAAATGTAAACATTTAGAAACAGGAATCAGGCTTCATCTCGCCGGTTCAGCTGGATAATTTCATCACATCAGTGCTTTAATGATCTAAAAGTGTTTTCACGTGTGTACATGAATGAAAATTGGCAAAATAGTGCAGCAAACCAGAGATGATGTTTTCTAGAAGTGTGTTATAAAAGTACAGTGTAAAGCATTGGCTCAGTGTTAAAGGTTTCAGAAAAAGGCTTCAAGACTCGCTGTTAGTGTTTAAGCATTGAGAAGAAATTACTTTAGCCATGTTTGATATCTTTAAATGTGTATTTGTCGAGAGTTTTGACTCTGACAGAGTTTCGGTCTGAGCTCAAAGAGGCTTTTTAAGGCTCAGACAGTGTGATGTCGTTTTTAAAACAGTCCTGCAGCACCACCTGATGGTCAAAACTGACAACATGACATGTTCAGAGGAAAGAAAAATCCATCTCACAGCTGTTCCTTTTATTCCTCCTGGACTAAAATGAGCTGCTTTAAATAACTAAGGTGAGACCAAAGGCTTTTAATCCTACTTCTCAAAGTCAACTCAGTTGAAACAACCAAGAGACAAAAATGAAAAGTCTAATTTAATTTCTCCTTAACATGAGAAAAGTATGTGGAAATACGTTCAGTTATCAAGCACCTTGACAGAACCAGGTCCCAGTTTGGGTTCAGGAATCAGACAACATCACCACTTTAAAGACGGGACTTTTCTGTTTGATGAAGAACACGAATTAGCAAACTTACAGTTGTTAAATCATTTCATAGGTGTGTTCTGATTGTAATTACTGTGTGTTTTAACATGCTCCTTTTGTATTTTATTGCCGTGTATTTTGAAAAGTGTATTGGGACCGAGTCATTCTGTGATTTTGCACTTATGCGTTCCCTCTCAGGAAGGACATGGGGTGCGGGTAAAGATACTCAACTAACGATCTACAAGAAATTGGTAAGGTCTAGACTGGACTATGGTTGTGTATGTTACGGGACAGCAGCTGAAACACATTTAAAAAGCCTGCAAGTAATACAGGCTATAAGGCACAGAGACTATGTTGCGGGGCCCTTCATACAACCCCAGTCCCGGCTTTACTGGTAGAGATGGAGGAAACGCCACTATCGATTGGACGGGAGAAATTGGCAATGCATTATATTGTTAACATCCTACAAAAGCAGTTCTACTTAATGCATGGGAGTGGAGTCAGGGAAAAGGAGGAAGAAATGTTTTATATTAAAATCATTGGTGGGTCTTATTTACAGATTTATACAGATGGATCCACAAACTGGGAAGTCGGGTTTTGCTTTTTAGATCCCACGGTATGAAACTGTAAAGCTCAAGCGACTGTCTGAGAGGATATCTGTGTACACAACAGAACTTCTAGCTATTATATGGCCGCTACAGTGGGTGGAGGAAGTTCAACCAAGGAGAGCAGAATTATGCTCAGATTCGGCTTCAGTCTGAGAGGAAGCAGATCTGTTTGTAGAGCTGATGGTTCTGTTGCATAGAGACAGGCTGGTGGGTCAGTGGGATTTCTATGGGTGCCTGCGAGATCTGATCTAGTGGTTTGTATTGGGGTTTCTATATGTCGGTCTGTCATTAACCCTTTAACGTCCTCTCACCCATGTGGAAGACCACATTTTAAGTCACTGCATCACATTGAAAAATGTACTGAACTTAAATCAACCTGTTTAAGCCATCTCTGCCATTTGGTGTAGGTATGCTGTGCTAAAAAAATCCACTAGTAGTCACTGTTTCTTTAATCAGCATGCCTTTTCAGATACCCTCCTTACAGGAAGTTAAAATCGTCAAAATCACTGCAGACATGAAGAGTCTTTTTGGTAGAGATTTCAAAGGTCAGCATATTTTTTTGACATTCATTATTGTTAACATTATATATATAATTTGTTTCCATTATATATATATATATATGCTGAATTAATTTCATAAGTATGTCTTTATAATGGTGAAATCATGCTATACCAAAATAATAATAATGAAAATATAATATATGTACAGTTTTTATGGAATAAAAAACAAATATCTTGAAAAACCAAAATAGACATATGTTTGTATTAACTAGCATTATAAGAGTACATTAAAACTTTTTACAGTTTACAGTTTCACAAATAATGAATGGACACTAAAACATTTTATGGTGCAAGGCCACATAATTTTCCTGCCCTTATACCAGAATATCCTCTTTAGGTGATGTCGGTCTGTCATTAAGGAACACATTACAGCAGTGTGGCAGAGGCAGTGGGGGGAAAAGGAACAGGGGCTCGTCACTGCTATTCAATACATAAAAAGGAAAGAAAGAGCAGTGTTACTTGGGTAAAACCAGAAGACATTCTGTAATCATGACAAGACTGAGACTGGGACACTGTGGACTTGCGTGGGATCTGGCAAAGATGGCAAACATGAGGATGGACTCTGTAGAACCTGCAAACAACAGCAGACTGTTGAACACGTGTTTATGGAAAGCCAACAGTACAAAAGGCAAAGAGATCAACTTTACTCTAACAGGAGCTGGAATACAGACAGTGACACGGAGAGACATTTTGAATCCTCATGAGAACCCATCGAGGACAGTGGAAGCAGTCATGCAACAGTTTCCTCTCTGAGAAATTTGATGCCATGAAACGATACTGAGACTGAACTGTGAGAGGCAGCAATGTGCCGTAAAGCATCTAGTCTGCCGGAAAGCCAGAAGAAGAAGAAGAAGAAGCTAGTGATGTTAGCTTGTCAGAAGCAGTTTGACTCCTTTTTATATATAGTCTATGTTTGACTCTTTTCTTCGCTAAAAAACACCTTTTCCCCTCGTGAACTTTTTGCTTCGTGTCTTTATCAGCGGCTGCGTGTGTAACTGAAGGTAAGCCCGCTGAGGGAGGCCGCTGTTAGCCGTCTGCTAACTGTGGCGACGCTAAGTTAGCTCGGTGAGCTAATGCTGCTAGCCGGATTTTAACCCAGGTTAATGTTTTTCTGTTTAACGAGATAAATAAACTGACACAGAGGCTCAACAGCTGCCTTTAGCTGCTCATCAACAGAATCTGATCAGCGGTTTGTCCACGCTAAGCTAAGGGCAGCTAACGTGTTTACTGATCATAGTGTTTGTCTGACACTCTGTAATGTTTGTAATGGTCCTTATAAGTCCTCTACTAACCGACTAGGAAGTATTCAGGTCCTTTACTGCAGTGAAAGTACTTAGTATTAAAATTCAGAATGAAAACTGTCCTGTGCCGTTTGTACTATTAAATATTTTATCATCAGATTATTATTCCTCATTCAATACTGTAAATTACAAGCAAGATTTTACTGCTGTAACGTTGAGGTTGAAATTTTTTCTGTCAGACTGCTGCTAATGGTTATTTTCATTATGGATCAATCAGCTGATTATTTTTTCATTAAGTGATTGTAAACCTTCTGAAAACAGTGAGAAATGTTGTCCCAGGTGCTCAAAGCCCAAGCAGACTCCTTCACAATGTTTGTCCTGTCAGTACAAACCTCAAACTGATTAAAAACACATTAAAAACAATCAAAATCAAAAGCAGCAAATCTTCACGTGAAATGTTTTACATAAAAAATGACTTCAACAATCATCAAAATAGTTTCCAATTAAATTTCTGTCAATCAACTAATGTACCAGCTGTACTTTTAAACTGTTGGAGTTTAATTTATAATCATATTTTAGAAACTCTTCATGTGTTTGTGTGTAAAATCTGACTTTGTAAAGTAACTGAAGCTGTCAGATAAATGTATTGAAGTAAAAAGTACAACATCTCCCTCTGAGATGGAGCAGAAGGAGAAAGAGCCACGGAAAGAAAAACTCAAGTAAAGTACAAATACTTAATTAAACAGACTTAGTTACTGTCCACCAGTGTCAGTATGTTACGATAACAGCCCATGAGGGCTGTAAAGTCCAGCTGATTGTTGATTATTGATTAATGTCGCTCATGTTCAGATGCAGTTTGCGGCTGCAGGAGTAAAGACTCCACCTGGCAGACTCCTTGTTTTATCTTTAACACCAGAAACCCAGTACTGCTGTGCTGCCTCAGCTTTGCTGCGTGTTAATTAGTAATAATTACGGGACCCCACAAGACCACTGAATGTCTTGTTTTGTCCGACCAGCAATCCAAACCCCAGAGATATTCACTCAGCAAATATAAAACACAGAAAAGCAGACTGTCACGTTGGAGAATCTGAGAAAACGAGTTCCTGATTTGTGAATTATGTTTGTTAACTATCAACATTCTTGCTGATTAATTTTCCCACCATTGACTGACGAATCGCCCAGGTTTTTCAGAGTACAGGAGGCCTCAGGGGGCATCGGACCCCCTGAAACCTCAGAATCAAAGTTTTGGTGGGTCTCAGTAACTCAGCTCATTACCTTCTTGTAGTGATGGAGCGATTAATCAGGCTGATACCTGCACTCACTGCATGTCGTCAATGAGCTGCTGGTAAAGGATGTGAACACTCGTAACGTACAGACACACATTTTCTGAACTTCACAGGCAGTTGAACTTCCTCGCTTACTTTTCTCCCAGCGGCCTCCAGTTTTGTCTGGTTTTATGTAAATATGATAAAGTAGCATTGCAGAGCTCTGGGTGACCACTGACGCTAACATCAACAGTGGAAGTCGGAAACACGACAGCTCGCTGCTGAGAAGCTCGAGTGAAGATAAATGAAATTTTTAATCCAACATATTAAAGTAAAAAGTTAATTCACACGGCTCCGCTATCAGAACAGAATCCGGTCAGACTGCGGCAGTGGACTCATCGAAATCTCCTGCGCCGTCCCCGTCGCTCTCCATCTCAACACTGATAGTGACACATTCATGAAACTTTGTTTCTCCAGTTGAAAAATCTTCTTCTTTGCAGTGACTTACAAAGTAACTCGCTTCGTCTGGCAGCAGACGTGATGGCAGGTCGAGTCGTGAATCACATCAGGGCCAGAGTTTATTCAGAGGCTGATTGCAGAGTCTGGCACACAGACAGTGTTGAGACCAATGCTGATATTAATATGTGAGGGAAACCTGGTGATAATATATCAGCTGATGCACAAAACATGATATAAATATGTCTGTTTCAATGTAAATGAAATGAGCTGCAGAGACGTCTGTCGGGCTCTAATAACATGTGATATCTTAATGTTTCAGACTTTGTCAGACAAGACAAGACATTTGATTTTTTCCTTTCTTTTCTTTGTTTGCTTTGGTCCCGTTGGTAAGATTTGTAGTAAAAGCTCTTTTACTTCGCTCTGACATCCTCAGTTTTCTTTCCGGCATGTCTCAGGTGTTGCACAGATTCATCCCTTCAGACCTGAACAGCTCGAGTTGGTCTTTTATGCTCAGCTGAACCGTCCTCAACCTCTCCGTCAGATTTTACATCTCCTGTCTTCCCTGATACCTTCTGTCTGCAGGAAACGCCCAGAGCGTTTCTCCTCCCATCATGTCTCACAACTACCCGTACAGACAGCCGGCGTCTGACTCCGATCTCAGACCTGATCCTGGACCTTACAGCTCTTCAGACCGCCGCCACGCCTCGTCAGACCGTGACTTTTTCAGGGCGCCTCAGGAGTCCTTGTCTTCGCCCTACCCGTCCTCTTCGTCCTCCAGAGGTGCCCAGTGGTCGCAGGACGGCGCTCTCAACATCCTGAGCAGCTGTGGTCTGGAGCCCGGCGACCTGGCTCTGCTGGCCGAGCTGCCCGAGGACGTCCTGACCGTCGAGTCCCTGCCTCATGTCCTCAATCAGATCAAAGTAAAGAGGGGGACCATCAAACCTTTCCCTCCCAACGCTCTGTCTTCTTCCTCCTCCTCTTATACCCCCAGCTCCGCCTGCCGCACCTCCGTCAGCCCCTCCACCAGCGACTGGGATCATCACCGCAGCCAGCTGGTCCGGTATCCGCTGGACCAGGTATCACCCAGTCCTCTTCCTTTTGAGCAAGACCTGGACCTGGACCGCTGGGGAAATCCCAGGACCTGCAGCGCTGCCAGAGCCGACCCACCATCATCATCTTCATCCAGCTATGTGGTGGACTTCCACAGACCAGGGCCCTCTGACTATGGTAAGACAGGCAGAGAGGCCGGTCGGGTGTCTTCTCTAGACTACAGCCACAGACCAGGACCTTCTGAGTTTGGTAAGACAGGCAGAGATGCAGGTCCTGTTTCCTCTCGGGACCAGCCCTCTTTCAGCTCGCCAGAAAGAGGCACAGGCGATCCTCCTTCCCTTTTCTCTCTGCCTGGACCAGCTGGTCACCTGTCAGCCCCTCCTCCTGAAGACTTCCATCTGAACACCCGTGGGGGGCGCCGGGAGTCTCAGACCTCTTCCGTCAGGAGCAGCAGCCGGTCCTCCGCCTCAATGCCCTCCAAGAAAGAAGCCCGGGACTTCCACGGGACTTCTCCGACGGTGTTCCCGTACTCGTGCTCTCTCTGTGATATCATTGTGATGTCAGAGAAGGTAAGTACACCTGTCCTCCTCAAAGCAGTCTGATGGGGGGGGGGGGGTCCTCTGCAGGGCGGGGAGGGGTTTGTTTTCAGTTTATTGTCAGACTTGTTGCTGCAGTTCAGCGTATCTGGTTGAAGTCGCTTTGGAGTAAAGCGTCAGATAAATAAATGTGACGACGGCAGCGTTGCAGTGGAAGCCGTTTGTGGCTGACGGGTAGAAACAGTAAAGTGTGACAGAATTATTTTATGCTTCTTGCTTTTTGTGTTTCAGGTGTGGATTAAACACATAAACGGCACTCAGCATGCAGACGGACAGCTCAGCCTGCTGCAGCAGTACGTTTCTTTGTCCACTTTAACGACTGCAGAATTCTTTCTCTCCTGATTAGAAACAGCAGGCAGGCAAACTCATTTGGGG